>CAJUYI010006287.1:0-14030 GCA_910591695.1 Galerucella pusilla
ATGATATATTTTTTCCTTAATTTTCAATAAATCCATTACCTCAAAATCCTTTGCCAAAAATACTTCGATATTTTGTCAAATCGCTGTCGATAGAGTCCCCTTAATAAAATTTGGTTTAGATATTTAGACGAAGAGGTAACATTTTCAGTTAGGTATTAAATAATTCCTTCTTACCTAGGTATAGTGTAACTATTGTTAATGTGATGACCCATATTTTTAATCCCTTTGAAGGAAAAAGCCGCCCAATGACGAGCATATTTTTTTTTATAAATTCGAATATTTTGGAATAATGCTTTTCAAATGTAATTTGAACTAATATAGTGGATTAAAATTAACCTGCATAAAATTTGTAATACAATTCAAGGTCATCACATTGACATTAGTTACACTATAACACTTTTCGCCCCAGAGTGACAATTCTTAAAAATGCGTGAATTAATTCGTTAGTGATAAAATTCACACGTGAACCAAATTTGTTATTCTTGAGCAGGTTTTGAATTTTCGGTGAACCGATTTCACATGTGGACAAATTAAAGGCGTATGTCTGCGATAAATATGCAAAGAACAGCACCAAAAATATAAATAATAAAATAATAAGTGTCACAACTTCATTGAACTTGCCTGGCTAACTCTCACTCATTGAATATTGTCACGAACACTAGTCTGCTAATCTCCAGTGGCAAAAAGTTTTAGAGGAATTATTACCCAATGATAGTTATTTATGATACAAGTTATACTTTTGCGCACGAGTTGCGAAATTGCAAGGCACGAACGTAGCGAGTGCGCAAAAGTACTTCACGCACAAGTGTCATACAAAACTTTATTTACGACCACATGAAGAAAAAATGAAAAAAAGTGCTCTGAAGGGGTTGGAAAACATAAAAATAAATTTTCTATAAACAAATATACACAACGAATTCTAATTTCAGGTGGTGCGCAATCCGAAGAAATGCATTCTTCTCGAGGATCTTCCATTTAAAATAAGTGTAATTAAAATTTTAAAGATACAGAAAGTATTTTTCACTATGTCTGACACACAAAAGTTTATACGACTAAATTCAAGACAACTAGATCCTAATTACGAAGCTAAAAAAGTGTATTAAAATGATCATTTTTTACTGGATATAGTAACCAATCAAATTACTTAAATTCAAGTCATGTGTCAAATTTCATCCAATAACCGCTGTACTACAGCGATAATACCCTACATGTGGTGTTTTCAGTTTGGTGTTTACTTTTTATTAAACGTCAAACTGACAACTGGATTAAAAATGTCGCGAAGATTAGGTATTGCATCGAACGATTCAATTAATTTACCAATTGTTCTTTTCACAACTGTAGTTTTAAATAAAAATGAATACTATTTGATTAAAATTGATAAAGTTTGTAATGAAAATTATTAAACATCAGATTGGCAATCAATTTTTTTAAAAGCTACAAAGTAAAAAATTATCTTATCGAATACTCCTCGGGTCTTGATAAATACTCAAAATTTTGTCGTAGAGAATCCTTCAAGCGTGTTGCTCAAAGATAATAGCCCTCGGCATGCGGCCATGGGCTATTATCAAGCAACTCGCTTTCAGCATTCTCTATGACGAAATTATCTCGGTATTATCAAGACCCTAGGGGTATTACTACTGAAAACCCCATTTAAAAAGCATTGGTCACTTACGCTCGCTTTTGGGTGTTATAATGAAAGTCCCTTGTAAAGTCATTTACGCACGCTTCTTAACGTATGTATAATGTATGATTTCACACATTGGTTCGTAAATGCCTAATTTTAAAGGTGGTCGTAGATAAAAGAATATATAATGGTATACAAAAAAGTATATGTTAATATGGATTTATTTTTGTTTCTTTAGATAGCGCTGAAGTTCTTGAAAGAGCAAGTAAAAAATTGTCCAGCATTTGAATAAATTGTATTGCTAGTTGTTTTGTAAATCTAAAGTGTTTCCTAAACAAATCTTCACTCAATGTATTAAATGGTATTTATTCTATCTTTAACAAAATGTTGTCTTTGTTGATCGGCTTATTCAGCTTCTTCTAAATTTTTAATAACAGTCTAAATACTATTCTAAACGTTGTAAACATTTCAAATGTCAACTACTAGATATTTATGTTGAATAATTGAAACTTAAATATTTTAAATAGCATCATTACTACCAATCGAAATAGAAATAAGAATAGATGAATAGTTGAATCACCGAAAGGACGATAATAAGGAAAAATATTTTCGTATATGATACAGTAACCAATTTCCTGAAAAACAAATCACACCTACAAACATTAATATAATCCTACCAAGTGGAATGTCTACTTCTTATATAAACAAACCTGTAATGCTGTCGGTATTCCTTATACGCAATCAAAGCAACTATAAACTTAATCGAAATACCTTTCACTTGATTTCCTTGAATATATGCATTACAAAGACGAAAGAAATGTGCAAAAGGTTTCGATCGTATGCGATCATTGTAGTATTTTAATGAAAAACTACATTATGAGTCCAAAAAAAAATGCACGTAACTTTGTCACTAAATAATATGGAAGTGTAATATTTTATCAGTTATAATAGACAATGGGATATTTATATTATTTGTAGTTCACAGCAGTGGCGTACCTTAACATACATTCTATCAAAAAAAGTATTGATTTAGTAAGTTTATAGTGCTTCATTTTGCCTGTCATGAAAATCTGTTTTGAATTATGCATTGCAAATGGAATCATCTTATGTGCCAAAGCATTAAAAATGTGTTTGAAAATAATCTGTTTTATCTAATTATATGCAAAATATAAAAAACAGACTTTGCAGTGTGATATTTAAAGCTCGGTTATTAAATAAGTTCCACGTAACTATTAAAATTACAATAGAGTAGAAATAAAACTACAATTTAAAATGTCTATTGGTTACTTTCAATTTTTGGAACTTAAGTTCTTTACGTCAGGTTAGGTTTGAGCGACCGGGAATCGCGACGCAAAAGATCTGACCGTTACGTTACGTTATGTTACGTTGCTTCGTTATGTGCCTTGCTTGCGTGCGTGTGCTCTCTCCTGAGTCTCTCTCTCTCGTTTACGAAGCAGTGATTCATATGTTTCGGCCGGGATCGAGCCCGGGCCCACCGCGTGGCAGGCGAGCATTCTACCACTGAACCACCGATGCTACATCAAAATTCTATGCAAAGCTGGTATTCGCAGTGCTGGTGATCTACTTGAATTTGTTCGGATAAATTTTTACTATTATTTCCATAATTTTTTTTGCGCGATTGATCTTTTTTGTTTATTTACAGCATCGGTTGTCAGGACGGTAGGTTGTGTTTACTGGTTTCTAAGTTTAACACGTCGGTAAGTGATTTACTTACCGTTCAGACGTCGAAAAGTATTAAAAAGCATAAAAACAATTTCACCAAAATGCAAAATATATTTTAAACTGATCGAGAAGTATAAATGTCACTTTTGACATTTTGTTCATTTCGAAGAAATTTAAATTATTTTATTCGGAGTTTATTTCAATACGATCGCGCAAAAAATGGTATAAGCATCTCGAACGTTAAGGGTAATTACAACCGGTGTGGATGGATTCGGTCCCGGCAGGTCATAGATTAAAATGTGTAAATTTTAATCCCTTTATCTATAGGCGTATTGGGTCCCAATGGTACTTAACTACCTGAAGATATTCTTCGGGGAAATGTACCTCTTTTCGGAAATCCAATCCTCCCTCTTTTTATTGTATCTGAATGTTTAAATTAAATACTATTTCATTCATTGTTTATATTTCATCGAGTGCATTTCATATTTCAGATCAATTTGTCTGTTGTTTTAAACATTTTAAAAATGAATATAAATATTATTTTAAGTGAAAAAGGAAAACAAATGTTAGTGATAAATAACTTTAAATATAGTTTTCAAAAGTGCTTAAAAAGTGGAGAAAGGCGTTGGATATGTACAAATAAAAAGTGTAAATCATATATACTTAGTTTGGGTGAATCGAAAGATATAACTTTGACAAAACATATTGAAGAGCATTGTCATAGCGCAAATATAGAAAAATTGAATCGCCAAATTGTAAGCTCTTCTTGCAAACGCAAGGCAGTTGAAGACTTGTCCGAAAAGCCTGCAAAAATTATTCGTCGTGTACTTCAAGAGAATCTGTCATCAACCATTACAACAAATGACGTAGCAAATATTAGAAGGTATATGTACAGCGAGGAATCTTCTGAAGTTGGTAGATGGCTAAGGATGACCTTTGCTTTAACGTATTTACCTCCTAGGGAAGTGAGTGATTGTTTTATTTTTGATTTGCTTTCAATAGCACCAGACCAGGAAAACATAAAAAAATATTGCGATTATTTAATTGAAAATTATATATCTGAAGAATCTTTATTTCCTCCATCCCTTTGGGCAAAAAATTCAGCGGATCTTACTCGCACTACGAATGCCTGTGAATCCTTTCATAGCCATTTTAATAATTCTTTTTATAAAGCCCACCCGAATATATTTGTTTTTATTGAAAAACTAAAAGAATTTCAAATGGAGACCTATGTTAAAATGCAAAGTACACATATTATGTATAAAACGCGAAATAATAAAATAAAAAATCGCGAAAATTTCATAGCAAAAAAAATTGACGAATATGAAAAAGGAAAAATAAGTCGATTTTTTTTCATTAAATGTATCTCATTTTATTGTTCTATTAATAATTAATTGTATATGTATATATATAATATATCTTATGTATATGTGTTTCTATTTTATTTTTACCTTTTTTTTAAATCCTAAAATGTATACCTTTACAATAATATTTCAATGTAATAAATATATCAAATTTTTAAATTAGTTTTACTACCTGTTTTTCATTTGGTTTAACAACAGGTGGCTGGGACCGAATCCATACATTATTATTCAGGTAGGACTAAAGTTCGGGACCCAATAAGCACGCTATTTTTGAACTACCTGCTACTTGGGACCCAATTATGCCCATTACAACGTTTGCATGTGGATTCCTCTCGTAAAATTGGACAAAATGATGTGAGGATTAAGGGGTCTAGCACATTTACTTTTCGACATACAGGGTGTTGAAATTTTGAAAACTTGAATGTTTTAATAGATGGATGAATTGATTTGACATTTGGCAGGATGTTTTTAAAAGTAAAAGGGCATATTTTGTAGGAATAGTAGTTTGTGCAACTAGTGTGGATATGATCGCCATATCGCACGGAGACGAAGTTTGAGCTCGACGCCGAAGGCGGAGTGCTCAATCGTTCAAGTGCGATATGGACAATCCACACGAGTCGAACAGCATATTTTTTCTGCAACCCACTTAAGAAAAAATCTAGAAAATAAAAATTTCTATAAACTGTAATATAACCGAGAATATAACTTCAAATTAAAAAATTAACAATTCAGTTTTTTTGTGGTAAGCGTACAGTTCTTGAATGTCCAATTTGTATAATGCTACGGTTTCCCTTTTTAAATATACGATGCTGTTATAAGTACCTAGATGTTACCAGTCGGACTCCCTCATGAAGGGTACCGTACCATTATCTATAATAATGAATATACTGTTAAATATTTTAAACGTCTACCTGTTGTCTTTATTAATATCAAGCAGAATAATTATTTAAAAATAAAATTAACAATAAAAAAAACTTGTTCACGGGGAATCGAACCCGGGTCTACCGCGTGAGAGTATGGTTTGCTTACAACTCGACCACCGAGGAATATGCAAATTGTTTATCTATAACGTCAGATGTATTGCATAATTTTTGCTTAAAAGAAACTAAAGTTCCTACCGTGTGTCCCGCGACACGTTCTAGGTACATTTTTTTCTTTATGATTGAGCTGCTCCCGTATTTTGTATATATACCATCAGATCACGATCAGATCCTCCTTATATGTTTATATGTATTTCGTACGTTCGAGTGCAGAATGTATAATTAATTCAAAAGGAAACTAGTTTTCTGATATTCAAAATTGGTCTCACGAAATCTATGTTAGACCTGCAGGAAATATTTAATTATTAGCTGATAAATTGTTGAAAATAAGAGCAAGTGAATGTCAGGCATTCTTTTGTATTTTATATTCAAGGATAGTAGCAAATACATGGGCGTAGTCAAGACAACAAGCTTAAAATAATGAAATAAATTTCTATGGAATTGTTTATTGGCGAATAAGTGGTTTTCAAAAAAATTTAATACTTGTACAAGATGTCCCAAATTGGTGGTTATTAGATGTATTGATACCACGTCTATTGATGAGAATGTTGATGAAATTAATGAGGTGTTAAACTGAACAAAAATATGTTTTATGTTATAAAGTAAGATACTAGATATACCTACTTTCGTTTGGAAAAATCAAATCCAGTTACCGAAACTTTTCCATTTTATATCCTGGTGGAGAAGATCATTATGTGGAATCAATTATTTTTTATGCTCAATTAATTTGAATTCGTGAATAAAATTCACCAAATAATTATATTTAAAACCACCATCGGTAACTACATGAAATTATCCTTGCGTAATCCATCGTTTAAACTTTCTAAATTATCAAGCTATAATTTATACTCGAAATGAGAAACTTTGTACAATATTCAAACATATTTTGTTTTTAACAACAAACAGCAACAAACAACAAACAACAAACGGAAAGACCGAACAATTTCAAAGCTTTCGTAATCTTTTTTGATATCATTATCACTTTCTAGCACCATATCTCAAAAAAACAACTATCTCAGGTATGAATCAAGTTGATATCAAAGATCATTCCTCTCATCTGTCAAAATTGGTTCGCTGCTAATTATTCAGTCTCCTTCCTTTGCGAATAAAATAACATCGTCTCAAATGGCAACACCATCATTTATTAAATCGAATGAAACTTTCAATTTTCCCGCAAATAGTTATGCCTGAAGAGTTAAAATCGGATATTGATTTCTGAATAAAACCCGAGAGCTTTAGCTTTAGTTTTCGTATTATATTCTTTAAGGTCTTGTTATATTACCCCCGAAAATACATGCAACATTGTTTACATTTTCTGTAGCTTTGGTATAAATTTATTGTACTATACTTACTATGATATTTTCAACGATATATTAAGCGTGGCATCTAGGTGATTGTATGTTCTCAAAATTCATCTCGTAATAAATGTATTTTGTTACATATTTCATCTACGTTTCTTTAACATAATATTCCAATATAATGGTGGTCGACAATGTTATCTATCAGAAAGCAACAACAGTTGGAGAAACCACGGTTTTTCACTTGCATCCGTGCTGGAGGCTGTCGACATGGGCAAGGAAGTTAACATGTTAAAAAAAAGGTCTCTGAAGAAGATAACGAAATTGTTATTTACATTTAAGAAGAAAAAATTGTACATTGTTTACCGAGTAGATACAACTGTGAGTAGAGTACAGGAATGTGGCTTTTCCTACGAGATAAACATACTATTTTTCCGGAAATCGCTTGAGATTCGACAGATATTAATTAATTTTGGAAATAACTCTAATCACAAATAAATGGTGCTTTTAAATTCGTAATAAAATTAATTGGGCTACTATGGAAACTTCCCCAAGACAAAGGTCCAAGTTATATTATGTTTAAATTTCAACTCTCAATTTTACTGTATTCTTTAGATTTGTTGTATACAAAATGACCCAAATTTTGTTGCAAGTCAGGGGTGCCAACTGTTTTAAGCTGTCTAAAATGTGAGGTTGAAATCTCAAACTTGACGAATATAAATTCAATTGCTATTGTTCCGAAAGTAAAATGATATTCTAATATTAATTTCTGGAACTCCTCCAGAGCTAGTTGAGGCAGTAAATACAGTAAAATCAAAGAAAAAAGTGCGAATATGCATTTAAACGTTTCAATCATTTATGTAGAACACTGTGACGACCCAGCACTGTAGTGAAACGTGCTTGATGCGATAATTACAGTCAAGAAGTGTCGAGCATGGTTAGTACTGGGATGGGTGACCTTACCAGGGAAAACCATCGTATAGGGCCCGTACAGCCTGCAGTGGACGCAGGCATTATACCAATGCCGTCTTTCGGAGGAGACGTAAAGCCGAGGTCCCGAGTCCATGGATGTTGGGCTCGTTAAAGAACGCTACCACTGGCTTGAACACCAGTGGGCTCGCCAATATTTCCGGTTCGGGGTAGAGTGCTCCCGGCGTCGGTGATTAGCATCAGTCGCAGAAATAGACCGACGTTAAATAACAGAATAAAAAAAAGACACTAACAACTGTGGGGAAGTGAATGGGAAATGTTGACTTTTAAGAAATTTTGTCTGGAATGTCAAAAGTTTCTGTTTCTTCTGAGCTGGAATGTTTAGATTCACTTCACATCAAATTGAACGTAACGTTTGATGCTAAAAAACCTCTAGCCACATAATAAAGTTTTTCTACTTCCGTCACTAAAACCGCATCTGAAGCAAGGGTTTGACATTTACAAAACGTCACTTTAAACACTAGTGTTCAAAGTGAGAAAAGCTTAGAACATAAAACAGTCTGTTTTATGTTCTAAGGAGAAAAGTCACATCTCGTTTATCTTTTGCTTCTTACCGTTACCGAATAAGATACAAGTCTAAGAAAATATTTTTAGATTTAGAATTTGGAGACACACTGTATATTCAGAAATTAAAGCACGTTTAAATTACTAATAAAGGTGTGTCCAATATGGCAAAAGCAATGAGTAATCAACGAATTCCACATAATATGTAGAACATTTAAACCTTTCTGTGTTGATACATATACGAAGTTCTCAACATTCGAAAATGAGGTCGATAAGTTTTCAAAGAAGATACAATTATGCATTGTAAACCCATTTTTAATTCTCACTGAAACGTATTATATCAATTACTTCACATGTTTTGTGGGATCGTTTCTTTAATATTTACCCACGAACTAGTTTCTGATAAGTCGCATCTTTTCCTCACTTGAAATTTCTTACGTAAAATATAAAAAAAATTTGTTGTTAATTGGGTGGAAGTGGTGGAATATGGCGCAATGCGAAAAAAATTTCCTTTTCACTTAAGCATTATACAAAAAAGAGATGATTATATTCATTTGACACTCATATACAAAAATATACAGAGTGTAATAAAAAGGGAGAGGCAGGGCCGTGCGGTACTTTGAAGCAGGGAGGCAACTGCATGAGGCGGCCTTACAAAAGGGCGGCATTAGGAGAGGGGAGCTAAAAATTATTCATGCCTCTATTTTTGATTTAGAACTTAAATTTTAACTTTTTCCGATATCTGTAAGCGCAAACAAAGTTATTACATCAAACAAGAATTTATATTATTATAATAGGTAACATAATTATTAAAGAATAGCTAAATCATCAATGTTCAACACAAATCTAACTGGGTCAATATTCAACAAATCGTTGTTTTTACGGTCCGACGATTCATGATTTAAAAAAAGACACTTTTATTATCGGCACCAATAGGGTAGGACATGATTTATGATTTCTCATAAAAAAAACGCCGCTCTTAATACCCTTTTTTAAATAGACTTAGAATTAAGGGGAATCTATCGGCAGCTATTTGACAAAATATCGAAGTATTTTTGGCAAAGAATTTTGAGTTAATTGATGTATTGAAAACTAAGGAAAAAATATATCATGTAGATTAATGTTGAACTTAGAGTTCTCTTCGAATAAAAACTTTGAAATGCTAACCAAATTTTGTTGAAAAAAATACGAATCATGAGGTGATTACACATATTAAGCAAAGTTTGAGTCCTTGTAAAGAATTAAATATGGATTAAATGGAAAAACTAATTGATAAGAAGTCTAATTTGAAGCTTTATGAATACTATATAAAAATCTCAAAATCCTCAAATTACTTATGACCGTACAATTCCTTATTGAAATTCGGTTGCTACCACTAAAATATCGGCTAAAAAATCCATCTCTCGCTTTTCTATTCTTCTATGACTGACATTGTCTCTCTGCTTCGGTAGTCGCGTGCCGTTCCATTGTTGATACAACGCTCGTCGGTCTCGGCGGTCTCCCAGTTCAGTACCGACGAAGCTTATAGAGTAGTACGTGAACCAAAATCCGCTTGGACCGCTTGGCTACCTACATGTTGCGGAGCTTTCATATTTCTAATAAAATTTTCGTTATGTGAACTTAAACGTGAGGACGTAGGGAAACAAAAAAATATACAAAGCATAATTGTGCAAGGTCGAATTTGGTAGATGACCCTTAAGACTATTCATTATTGGAACTTTAGTTCTTCACGCCAGGTTATGTTTGAGCGACCAGGGGTCGCGACGCAAAAGATCTGACTGTTACGCGTTACGTTACGCTACGTTATGTTACATTGCTTCGTTATGTGCCTTGCTTTTGCGTGCTTGTGCCTCCTTAGTCTCTCTCTCGTTTACGAAGCAGCGATTCATAATAATAAATTTGCTCCTGCCCGGATTCGAACCCGGGCCTCCCACGTGCAATGCGAGCATTCTAACCACTGAACCACCGATGCTCTATTGAAATTCTATGCAAAGCTGGTATTCGCAGTGCTAGTGATCTACTTGAATTTGTTTGGATACATTTTTACTATTATTTCCATAATTTTTTTTGCGCGATTAAGGGGTCTAGCTACTTTTCGAAATACAGGGTGTTGAAATTTTGAAAACTTGAATGTTTTAATTCGATAACTTTAAAATGGATAGATAAATTGATTTGACATTTGGCAGGTAGTTTTTAAATGTAAAAGGGCATATTTTGGAAGAAATTGTAGTTTGTGCAACTAGTGTGGATATGATGGCCATATCGCACGAGGACGAAGTTTGAGCACGACGACGTAGGCGGAGTGCTCAATCGTTCAAGTGTGATATGGACAATCCACACGAGTCGAACAGAATATTTTTTCTACGACCCACTTAGGAAAAAATCTAGAAAATAAAAATTTCTATAAACTGTAATATAACTTCAAATTAAAAATATAACAATTCAATTTTATGTTTCCACTAATTTTGTGGTAAGCGAATGTCCAATTTGTATAATGCTACGGTTTCCTTTTTTAAATATACGATGCTGTTATAAGTAGATGTTGCCAGTCGGACTCCCTCATGGAGGGTACCGTACCATTATCTATAATAATGAATACTCTGTTAAATATTTCAAACGTCTACCTGTTGTCGTTATTAATATGAAGCAGAATGATTATTTAAAAATAAAATTAATAATAAGAAAAAATTCCTCGCGGGTAATCGAACCCGGGTCTACCGCGTGAGAGTCTGGTGTGCTTACTACTCAACCACCAAAGAATATGCAAATTGTTTATCTATAACGTCAGATGTATTACATAATTTTTGCTTAAAAGGAACTAAAGTTCCTACCGTGTGTCCCGCGACACGTTCTACCTTTTTTATTTGTATTTTGAAAATAAAGATATGCGGATTTTTTTCATGTTTCTTTATCTCAATTTTGAAATATTCAAAATAGGGGGCGGCAGTTGGGAGGCATGCATCACCCTGAAAAATATCACCGCACGACCCTGGGGAGAAGAAACATGAGCGATATCTGTCATAAAAGTACCAGTGGCGTGCGGAATTTTATTCTTAAAAAAAAAGTTTATGATAAGGTACGTATAGAAACTGATTTATGCTTTGCTTTAAAGGTTAGAATGTTTATGTTGAAAACAAATAAAGTTTACATTAATGCATTATCTTCTTAATTCCATGACAATGTAACGATCAATCATTACAACTGATGAATATATTTATTGTTTTAGAAGCCATGAAAAAATAAAAAGGTCAAAAGTAGATGGTAATGGTAGGTTGGGGTTATAGAAGATGCTAAAAGCTAAAAGAAAGCTAATTTATGTCAGTTATATTTTAATTCGTAGTTATTAAAGTGAATTTTGTTTCTATTAGTATCGATTTCAGTGTTTTCGGCAGTAATTAACCACATACTTTCTACCAAATTGGTTTGTAATAAATCTTGAGTACGACTCTATATCCGTTCTTGATGGTACACTTTTTTAATAGCCTTGAAAGGAAATATAATTAAAAAAGATTAATCGATCTTCCGTGTTCCAATTTAATAACAAAATATAATTAAATTTAAAATAGGTAATCCGAATTTATATCAACTGTTCATGTGTCTATTATCTCATCTTATTGGTTATTTAGAAATACTTCAAAATATGCCGTAAAAAAAATATCCTATTTGTTAATTCTACGTTTTAAAAACTGGTCGAAAAATTTGCACCGCCATTTATCGGCAACAAGCAGAAGTAACATTTTTGTTCCATTTGTGGTACTACCATAATATGTCAAATTTAACTTCAATCTTGCAACACATTCAATAGTAGTTTGTGCAACTAGTGTGGATATAATGGCCATATCGCACGAGGACGAAGTTTGGGCACGACGCCGTAGGCGGAGTGCTTAATCGTTCGAGTGCGATATGGACAATACACACGAGTCGAACAGTATATTTCTTCTTCGACCCACTTAAGAAAAAATCTAGGAAATAAACATTTTAATAAACTGTATATAACTTCAAATTAAAAATTTTTAACAATTTTATTCATAATTTTACCAATTCAATTTTATGTTTCCACTAATTTTTTGTGGTTAACGTACAGTTCTTGAATGTCCAATTTGTATAATGCTACGGTTTCCCTTTTTAAATATAATATGCTGTTAGAAGTAGATGTTGCCAGTCGTACCATTATCTATAATAATGAATATTCTGCTAAATATTTTAAAAGTCTACCTGTTGTCGTTATTAATATCAAGCAGAATAATTATTTAAAAATGAAATTAACAATTGAAAAAAAAACTTCTTCACGGGGAATCGAACCGGGTCTACCGCGTGTGAGTCTGGTTTGCTCACTCACTCGACCACCGAGGAATATGCAAATTGTTTATCTATTATGTCAGATGTATCACATAATTTTATAAAATCTAAGGTCCCCTTGAATACCCATTTTATTCTGTTTTAAGTATTTCTTGTTAATTTGTACGGATTACTTCATTTAAGTTTATTTTTGTAAATTAATATTCTTGATCCAGTGCTTCTATGAGAGACTTTTTTCGACAAGTTATTTTGACGATTCTTTTAAATTGAAAATAGATGAGTGACGGATACTAAACTCGAATGCTGATTGGTGGATTTCATATACGTTCTAGGATGTATATGAAATCATATCCGTTCAGTTAACAGATATGGCCTACATTTCCATTCTGAAAACTGTGCAGGAAATGGATAGTATACATGTGGGTGTAGAAAAAAGTATTAATCATACAATTATTTTAATATTCCCTATCACCAGTGGACTAAAGTCGACTACTCATTTATTTAATTTATCAAAGTTGTAACTTTGTAGCATCACAAAGTTGAGTAGCTCCGGGTTCTCCAGCCAAAAGTGCTTTGACCATTGATAATATCAAAGAATTCCTCAATCGTTTCTGATATTCACTAGAATCGTTTCCTAGCTTATCTGTTATGAAATTATCAGAGAATTAATGAACTAAAAGTATTGAGCTTACATGAAATTTTGAATTTAGAATTATACATAATTGACTTAAAAGTATTTTCATTCATACGTTTGGGTCATGCTCAATGCTCAGGCACTTGAATTGAATCTTGGAAACATTTCCCATGTTATCTACTTCCATTCCAGAAGCTTCTTTTATACAGACATCTAGTTTGACTGGAGGGATTTTCAGTACTTGTAAGGTTATATTATTTCCTCTACAAAGTGCTTCCGTCTCAGTCCTTGAAAGTTTTCATAGAAGAAGAGTATGTGGGTAGATTTGTCATCTTAGAGTTTATCTTATCATCACAGAGGCTCAGTAATTTCGCCTATTTTGTGCAGAGACTTCCCAGTCACCAGGTCAGTAATTGTCTTCAAATGCCTCTTACACAGTTTCAACATCCGGGATGAGAGTTCCTTGTCTACCTTATCCAGGAAACTCTTTGTATGGAGGTGTTCTTGTTTCAGTTTCACAAAACGGTCTCGGACCTATGAAGTGTAATAAACAATGTTCTTTAGCTAACTGTTCTGCCATTTAATTACTTGCAC
>CAJUYI010006288.1:0-14030 GCA_910591695.1 Galerucella pusilla
ACACACTCACCCTCCCTACTCTACAAATACAGATACAGATCTATTGAAAATGCATTGGAAAGTCTAACAAATTGTCTCAAGACGATGCATCTCCGGTGTATTACATTAAACTGAAAGCAGAAACATGTTATTGGAAAGAAAAAAACTGTTTTAATAAACGTATGCTTTTATTTAATGACAATAAATAAAAATTATTTACAGGCAGTTTATAAAAAGGTTCGCTCCAACCGCAATCAGAAACGATCAAAGAATAGTCGACCATTGCAATCTGTGATAGGAATTACGTGAAAGTAAACTGTTTGTTTGTTACAATCTCCGATCGTTTCTGATTGCGGTTTGAACAGACCTACAATTAAGCCCACATTCCACTGAGTCCGGCAACGTGCGACACGTTGACGTACGTCAAATACGGCAGGCGACGGTATACGTCGAACAACATTTGAGTCTTCCCACCAAGCACGTCGCGTTAGTTGCTTTTTGACGGCAAACAAAATGGTGTATAATTTAATAATATACTATTATATTATTTCCTTGTATCTGTAACCCTAAATATGTCAAAAATCAACAATAAATCAATAAAAGAAGTTTGCTGATACTAATTATCCAATGTGTAATTAATACTTATCTAGTTTTAATTCATGTGACACTTCTTTTCAGGCATCTTCGCGTGTATTAGAGTTTTTGTAGGCAGTGAGGCGAATATCGTATAGAACAGCCCGCTTTTCCACTTCAATGATTAGCCATTCATTCATTTTTCCCTACAAAACACTACGGCGAATCGGATTCAACTAATGCCCATACCAAAACATGCGTCGACGTGCCGCATCGTGACGTACGTCATTTGATGTACCGTACTAGGTGGGAGGTCAACCAAGCAATAGGGCATGTTCACGTCCGTGACGTCACAAACTATTTTGACAACAGCCTGGTGGTAAAACAATGAACAAAGCGTTCAGAACACGTGGTACTCAATAGTGAGGTTATGCTGATTTATATTGATAGATCGTGTTTGAGTTTAGTTGGTTTTGCTTCAGTTGTACGTTTAAAGTTATTTAAATTGTTGAGCCTGCATATTTAGTAATATATATATAATATAGGTTAATAGTTGTTTATTGTTTTACCACCAAGGTATTGTCAACTGTCGTGGACATGCCCTATTGCATAGAAAATAAAATAAATACGTTGACGTACGGATTCGATGGAATGTGACCTTTAGGCAAAGCGATAGGTATAAAGAAACGAGATCCCTCTATTTCGGCTTCAGCCAACGGAGTTATTTTTACCTTATACTTATACTTATTTGCTTGAACAGTAAAAACGAACAAATTTAGTAACTATTCCCATACTTATACCAGTCAAGTAGATGTTTATTTATGTTTGCTAAAAGAAACCTTTCATATCGTATTAAATCATCACCAATATTTATATGTAGTTCTCCGTTAACTGACACGCACTATGAACTTAATTACAGGCAACTCTACATCCTCCATTTTTATCCCTCTTGCTTCCTGGCATACATATCTTCGGTAAATTGAATAAAGATAGTCGATCTGTGCCTTTTAAACATTCAACAACAAGAGTTGTTGCGTTTACATCAAAAATTCCACCACCTTGCTGTATCGGCAGACAGGGGCCGTTTGGTTGACCCATTTCGTAGCATTTACCTTTATATCTGCAATTAAAATCAATGTTTTAATCATATATTTGAAAGTACCTATTAAAAATATGCTAAAGTTCTGAACTCACCGGGCAAATCCTTCTTCACAGGGATTTGGAGCACAGCTTGGTACTACTTGTCCTCTAAGTATAATCAAATGTTCACCAACATTGCATGGTCCTTGGCGATAAGCTGGGTAACAAAAATCTTTTGGTGGGTAGTAGATGAAAGCTGAAACAAAAATAACGTTTCGTATTTATCTTATATCTCGTTTTAAAGATGGTCTGCAGCCTACACGTGTCATGGGCTATTTCCAATGTTACAATCAGATTTAAGATATTTGTAGTATCTGTTAAATAAAGAGATATGAAAAGTACTTACTAGGTCCACAGTCGCATACCCAATCATGTTCTTGATTTCCAGGATAATACAGTTGATTTTCTGGACATCTGTTTGGAGCGTATAGTGGAACCCTACCCTATTTTGATTTAAGGAAGAAATGTGATGATTTAGTGGCTGTACTATACTAAAAAATGTAAACAATATTACCTCAAGTTGATCGCTGTCCAATCTTTGACTAGGTAATTCTGGGAATTGTATTTGTCCAAATGTACAAAGTACTAAGGTAAATGCAAAGAAATATTGAATCAACATGTTTTTCCAAGACCTGAAAAATTTAAGCTCCTCTATTACAAACTTAGAATTTAATGCAATAAAAACAAAATTTATTACCATGTTTAATTTATTCTCATATTATCATTAGTAAATATTCCTACATGAAGAAAAAATGTAAACAACTATAACTAAACGAAGAATCTACATAAGATCTGAGATAAAAATGAAGAATGCATATTATAGCTTGTTTAAACAGGTACGCAGTTGTTTGTCTGCATATAAATGTTTTCACAGAATGGTTTAAGGGGGGGCCTGAGTCTAACGTCCGTCTATGGCCCGATAATGCCAAACCACTATTTTATTTTTGATTTCAACAATCTGTATTTTGGCGACCCGACAATTTAACCTTTGACAAATATTATCTGCTCAAAATTAACTTGAGTATAATTCTTAAAAATAAAAGGTAACGCGAAATATTTTAATAAAAAGGGATAATAAAGAAAATTTAAACTGCAAACTTCATATTTTCGGTGCTTGAAAGACAAACCAACTTTGCGTTTGTTTAAATCTGTTATTTAGAGTGTAATTGTTGAAACAATAAATATAAACAATTCGCATTTGTTATTATTGTTGTTACGATCACTTCTAATTATTTAAAATGAAATATTCTAATATGAAGATACTTTTTTGATAAACACTGATCTTCTCGCATGTTATTATTAAATAATATTACATTACCATTAATCCAAATTTTATTATTTAATTGCTTGGATAAATATTGATGCGTACCTATAGATATTATTTTTAAAATACACACAAAACTTGCCAAACCTGACACCACAGAATCTCAGTTGACACTAAGAACTTGAACTCGCAGATATGTAAAATGGTAATGTTGAACCCGTTTGCGAGATACTTCTGTGAATTCAAATAACTTAAAAACACGTTTTCACTGTTGCATATTGTTTACTGATATAGGTATCTACTGAAGTATACAGGGTTTTCCCATACCAATTTGGGTAACTAGGTATTTTTAAGCTAATCTTTTTTGGTTATCAATGAAAACCTGTTTTTTTACTTATAAGTAATAAATCAAATAAAAAAAAACGTTTAATCCATAATTAATTGTAATGCTAGGCTTTTCATAATTATTCTTAGATTTTTGACTCTGCTACCTGCACTATTATCTTTATCACTTGTATTTGGAGTACTACGAAAGCCAGTCGTTTTAGGATTCTTTCTTTTTTTTCTATCTCTAAAACCCTTAGGCCGTTCATCTTTTAGCTCCATTTTAAATACAGTGTTTCTAGTATAATTCAAAACCCTGAGACCTACGCTAGATATGATTGATTTTCTTGTAAATAGCCGAACCTGTTTGCGATAGACTATTGTTTGATACCTGTGAGATTTCTTATCAGTCATTGTTCTTTTTTAAAATTCCAAAAATAAAAATATCTGGGCTTGTGTATCTGAATAACTCCCCGAATGTATAAACTAGATTGAAGTGGATTGCTTTTTATTTTAGATGTGAAATATTAACAGCATAATAAACAAATCCTACCATCATTTAAATTATTGTTACTTCCTCATATTAATCTATTTTGTCTAATAATTAGCAGGATGTAATTATGAGGAGAATCTAATTTTTTTACTCTAGTCTGTTCCGTTCTACAAGGAAAAAATTATTATATCATTCGAAGCTTTCAATGTCAAATGTATTTGAATGTGTCTAATGTTTGCAAAACTTACATGAGAGGGGAAGTTCGAGGCCAATAATTGAAGTTAAGACTATGGCAAGAAGCGCTTACTGCGCTACATCTGATGCAGGCAGCCAATGATTCAATTGAGCCCAGGTTTGTGTTCAATAAACCCTACAAAAAACAAATCAAACAGAACACAGAGCCAGATGCTGCAAATGTATGTGGAGTTTACTCGAGGGCTTAGTGGGGAATGGGAGACAATACAAGCGTGGTTCAAACAGAACTAACAGGTATCTCAATTGCCACAAGAGAACTAACCAGCAAAGGAATTTCTGGCAAGAACATAATAATCTGCACTGATAGTAGACAAGCCCTATTAGCCTTGAACAGACAACTTGTTATATCGACGCTAGTACTAGAGTGCCACCAAGATTAAGCTAACGCCTCGGCAGATAACAATATTATCCTGAGGTGGGATAAAGGGCACGACAGGAGTAAAGGTAATCGCATTGCTGATTCTTTAGCCAGGGAAGCAGCAGGACTAAAAATTTTAGGACCCAGCACGGCGTAACGACTTCGACAATTGCGGAACATGCCAAACGTTACACCCATGCTCAATCCCTTAAGAGATGGGATGGAATCAAAGGATGCAGTCTTGCTAGGACCACCCTGGTCGACCCTGGGAAGCTGGCGCCGAAGAAATATTTGGCGATGTCCATGAAAAACCTACGTTTAACAGTAGGATTTCTGACTGGTCACTGTCAACTAAGGAAACACCTCCATACTACACACTACATACTACACATGCTAACAAGAAGTGGAGCAGCAGCTTCACATACAATATCATGGCCTTTAATGTCATTCTTTAATTACATGTTTGATAAGAAAGAACCTAGAAAGTAAGTACCGATGTTTATTTTTAACCTTGTTCTTGTTCATCATTATTTGTAAAATATTTTAGAACTTCATCAAGTGCTCTTCTGGAGATAGATTGTCAAACAAATAATATGACCAATAACTCTCAAGCACCTCTCTCTGTCAGTCCCGTTTGGGAAAGTGATTTCCCAGATGAAAATTTCGATTCATCATATGATCTAAATGAAACTGAAGTACACCAGTCTCAAGCTGCAGAATCAGTCACTGAATCAGAAAATATAGACTTGACGCTGAGTGGGGTGCCTCTTAAGAAATATAAAAGAGGAAAGAAGCGAACTGCACAGGCAGAGAATATAAATTATTTAGATGATTCTCAAGACAGTGAAATGTTGGGGATATTAGGAAAGATATCATCATCTATGGAAAAAGTAAGCACATGTCCAGCTTCAGACAAAATTGCAACTTTTATAAAATACGTTGAATCAGAAGTCAGGGAGTTGCCACAAAATTTATAGATGAAACAATTATAAGACTGTTGCAAAATAAAAGAAAATTAAGAACTACCCCATAATTAATTATTGTTATTATGGGCATTTCTCATTCAATACTCTATAATTTTGTTACCAAATGTTTGTTTTTTTTAAGTTTCTTATTCATATGTTCCTATTGTTTATTTATATTTAGTAAGCAGTCTTGCTTTTTTCTAGTCCTATTTTGACTATATATGTACTTTGTTTTGTACCTGATTTTTTTTGTTATAACCTGCATATTTAATGGGAAATAAAACTACCCATTGAACTGAAATTAAATTGTTTTTATTTTTTAAGTAAACAATTGAGTGAGCTACAAAAATAAGAAGACACCAACAAATAACAATATATGTGTTTTATCTAGTCCTCCTAACATATTCAAACTGCCAGGGGCATATTTGACTACCTGTGTTGTTAACATATTCTTTAATGAAATTTCTAAGGTTCCAAGCATCTCTTGGGGCATTTCTATTTCCAAACCTTATTTGCGGGTTCTGTAGAGCATTGAATATGGGCAATTCATTTCGCCATTGACCAGAAATAAAATTTCCATTTACCTCCCGGTCAGCATAGTTTCCATCACAATAGATAGAAGTATCATTTTTTTGAGATCTGATAAAATTGTGCAAACAGACGACTGCCTTAACAATAGCATCAACAGTTTCGGGACTTGCATTTATTTCTCTATGAAAAATTCTAAATCGAGCTACCATTATTCCCAAAGGGGGCGTCCATTAATTACGTGAGGCATTTTTGAGAATTTTTCGACCCCCTCTTCCCCCTTGGTGAGATATCGTGAGATTTTCCTCAACTCCCTCCCCCCCCCCCTTAATCTCACGCGAGATTCTTCAAAACTTATTTGGACTGTAAACCTGTTGGATTATTGAAAGAAAAAAAACTTGTTCTATTACCTACTTTTATTGAAGACTAGCATAAACTAGTATTTGTGATAATTAACGTATTTTTTTTTTAAACGCAAATTTACACCGCTTTCTGCGAGAAAAATAATTACGTGATATTTGCCAAGAATCCCCCTACCCCTTAAGTGAGATTTGGAAAGATTTAGCTTGACCCCCTCCCACCCTAGAACACCTCACGTAATTAATGGACGCCCCCAAAGTATTTTCTATGGTTCGCCTTGCACGTGATAGTCTAAAAATATTAGATTAAAATAAAATATTATGTTGCTAAATAGTGTGCTATACCTACCGATAATTGAAAATTTTTTCATCCTCGGGCATTTGTTGATTTCTTCTTTTCGAATAGGGTCTCATTAAATTTATTTGGAGAGGAAAAGCTTCATCACCAATAAAAAATGTTGGCACTTCATCTGCAGTGTGAGGAAGAGTTTTACTTCTTGGTATATTTAATGTGCCTGCTGAGAGGTTTTTTCCAAATGTGGAATTTTTTAATATGCCACCATCACTTTGTGCTCCATACGACCCAATATCAACAAAAATAAAATTATATTTTGCATCACATACTGCTAATAGTATGGTGCTAAAGTATTTCTTATAATTAAAAAATTTGGATCCTGAATTTGAAGGTGCTCGAACCCTGATATGCTTGCCATCGATAGATCCCAAACAATTGGGAAATTGCCAGATATTATAATAATCTTCTGCAACTTTCAGCCATTCTTCTTTTGATAATGGTTTTAAGTGAATAGGGGACAAAACATCCCATAAAATGTTACAAGTTTCCCTAATTATGTTACATATCGTGGAAGGATGTATGCGAAAAGCATATCCAAGGCTTGGATATGAATCACCCGTTGCTAAAAATCTAAGTGTAACCATTAACCGAACTGCTGGCTTTATGGCTTCTCTTCGGGAAGTTTTTTGCAGATGGGATGCACATAGGGACAATAATAATTCGAAACATGAAGAGGTCATTCTAGTAAAATTGAAAAATAAGGAAGGGGGACTTATTTTAATCTCAGCTAATAAATTATTAAATAAACCTTGAGATTCCCTCTTTAAATAAATGTCTCGTACCCAAAACCTTCTTTTTTGACAAATTTTCTTTCTCACACAATTTTTGGGCCGTTTTTTATGTATTGTTATTAGGATAGATGCTAGAGAGCATAATATTAAACTTTTAATCTTATTCTCGTCCATTATTTTTATAGGTATCCAATCCACGTAAAGCAACGGCAAGACAAATAGCAAACAAATTTAAAATAACATAACCAAAAAATTTAGAACCAATTGTAAATGATCATTATGTGAAATGTCAATTAAGCAAGAGATTAAGCACGCGCGTAATTGAATGTAAATGTACCTATTAAGTTTCAGCGCCGGACCGGAACCTATCCGTCATAAAACATTTGGTGCTAAAGGCTGTCACTTTTATTGCATACACGGAACAGAAGAAACCGTCAAAAAATAGAAGGAATAAAATCTATACAAACAAATGTGCACACTTGCTTGGACCTGCGGTTCCATATTGGACGGTATTGTGTCGGACAAGTGTGACACCGTGTACAGAACGGCTGATTCCGAGCACTCCAAACGGCGTGCCATACCGTTCCAGTAGACGCTGAGTCGAATAAATGATAGAAATATCCTGCTATTGATAAGGGATTAATGTGTCATCGATATATCAATAGTTCTTAGATACAAAATTGAACAATAAACTAAAAAAGATACAATTCAGGTTGAAAAGTTTCACGCACAGCCTGCAGGGACTTGTGAATTACATTCACCAAAATTATTTATCAGGAATTTAGTATGTCAAACTCACAGTTTGTACATTTAGTTTTTGTAATCTCCTTATTTACGTTTGAAAAACCAAATTTGTAATTCCTGCTAGCTACTCTAGAACATTTATTTTTCCTTTGACTTTAGTAGTTTTCATAGCTGAGTCTATTCAGATACTGCAGCAGAGAAGAGCCAATTTATAATAACTGGACGCAAGAAACTTTTTGTAAAGTTCGATGGTATAGATACAAAGTAAGACAGGTGGAAAGACTTAAGTATACCCAGCAATACCGTCTTCACCATAAAGCGTTACGGGGCCCGTGCCCTTGGCCCCATTCTCTCAGGGGGCCCCAAAGGACCGAAATCCCGAAACAAACCGTTATCGAAATCGTAACCAAAAAACCAGCAGCCTTCTAATATCATTAATGACATAGTATTTCATACTGTATTTGATTACCTATGATAAATGGTCATACTTAGTAAAAAAATTTCATTATAATTCGCTTTTTTTACTTTCCAAAAGGGCCCCAAATTCTTGTGTGCTCGTGGGCCCTAGCCTAGTTTAAGACGGCCTTGATACCCAGCTACAAAATCAAGTAAATAAAATAGGAACGTTGTAGAGTATTCTGCAGCAGCTCGATAAATCTCCCAAATAAAAAACATCTTGCTAGGTGAGTACGTGGTAAGAGAAATTGAATTGAAACAAAAATAATGTAATTAAAGCATTTTTTATTCCTTAAAATAATATATACAAATAAACAGGGTACAATGAATACTTAAAATATATACAGCATACCTGCACTATCACTTAGCTTAATAATTTGTACAGTCTCGTTAAATAATACAATCTAACTGTTATAGAAACGAGTGGCAGGCTTACCTGATGAAATCACCCTGTACATCTATGTTTCAGGATCAAGCTGAACCTATCGGAAACAATTATGAGTTTATTTCCTTATAAGGTTCATAATACTGTGAATTGAATTTTACATTTTGGTAATAATATATGTGGTTAAATTTGAATAGTTTTCCTGTTTATTTGAATTTCTTATGGAAATTTAACAAGATCTCGTTTCTGTATGAGTACATTAAAAATACAGAGAGTGATACATTTTCACTCGTTTAAATTTAGTAGACTCCGTTTCACTTAAGAAGTCTCGTGAAGTTTGCCAATTGTCTTGCGCATAAATCAAAATCGGTCTTGTTTATTTATGTCGCTCCGTATCGACCTTTTAATGCCATTGGCGTTACAAAATCATATACCATGCAGTGCCTTCAAAGAATTCTCAAATATGTTAAACATTCTAATTTTGTGTTAACCTACAAAATATGGAAACTTTACGCTACTGATTTGCCAATTTTTACAATATGGCGCTGGTTTTGACAAGTTCGCGCATACGACTGCATCTTCAAGTGGGTTCTTCTTATGTGAAACGAAGTCTATTATATTATAATAGAGTATTGGACAGTTTAAAACAATTTCAGCATACCAAACTTTCTATAAAAATAAGTTAGTGCACTTGCTATACTCGTCTTTGAAATAAATACAAACATACTATCACAAAAATCACACGCGCATATCATATTAGTCTATGTAGCTTTGGAAATAAAGTTTTATGTACAAAGACGAAGCTGAAAATCTAAATACTTAATTAAATAGTGGATTGTACAAACAAATAGATAAAATATGCAAACGGAATTTATCACCAACTAATTGTACGCAAAATATGGTCTTATAAATTCTATTTACACTTAAACTTAACGATACTCTACAATCTCTTCGGTTAAGATCTCACCAGAAAATACTTCCTTCACCAACTACCTATTTTATGAATATAAATTTCACTTTTTTATATCACTATCATCGATAACACAACTAATGGTATTAATATTTATGACATGATTGTTATGCTGCACTTCTCCATCTTTTTGATTAATTTTGATCGAGTCATTTAAATTGTATGCGTTCAGGTTCAGTTTTTTCAATTTCCTCTTCTGGAAAATAATCCTTAGATAGTAGCACGGGAAAACGGCGCACTCACCGCCTGGCTCTTCGGCATCTATGTAGACTCCTCGCACCAATAAGGAGTTGGAACAACGGCAAAGAATTAGGACGATCAGACTCACCCAATGGGTTATCCAAGCGCTCAACTCTAAATCATCTGAAAAAGAGCAGCTGGTTAAATTTTGAATAAATTGATAATAATAATAATAATTAGGACGAAGACGTGAAGTATAGATTAAGTACCATTTTTTTGCTTGAAGATGCAAAATACCGGAAAATTACTTCTTATTATTCATATTATCACTTTGAATTGTCAAAGTCACAAAATTGACATTTAAATAAAAGCTTCGCTGGTGAAAGACTTTTCAGAATCGCTGAAAACTAAATACATATCCTTTTTTCTCCCGTCAAAATTGCATAAGTCTTTCTTATTCATGTTACGGATTTTATTTGGAAGTTATGATTGAACGCAATAAAAGAAAACAAAAACGGTGAGTATGTCTTTGTTCAATCGTATGACCCGCATGAGAAGACTGCATTTGACTCATATTTTTTGACTATACATCGATTGATTTAAAGTGAATTTACATCCCTGTGGGAATACGCGACCACCTCTGGAGAAGCACATGATCTTTGTTTTCGATATATTGACTTTGATTTTATTCTCATTGGTGTATATTTCTGGTAAGCGCAATTTTTTGGCTAAATCAACTACAGACGCACCAATAAGTGCTAAATCATCGGTATATAACAGCATTAAGATGTCGGTATTACTATTCAAATCAATACCATTGTCTTTTTATAGACAATGTCAATACCAACCATTTAATTTTGATAGAAGCAACGCTATAAATCGGAACAAAAGAGGACTAAGTGTATCACCCTGCAGGACTCCATCTACAATGTCATATCTTTACATAAACTTATATCACTATTAACTTCAAGTAAAATGGTCGTATATAATTGATAATCTTCTAATAGGTTTGTTATGAATGTTATGAACAATGTTGATAAAAATTTCTATGTTTAAAATTGACGTAATTATCTAAATTATATATCTACGTTCCTGAGTGGATCAATCAATCAGTGCGATTTACGTTCTTGTGACACTTTACCGATTTAAAAATAAACTAAAGCCCTTACAAAATTATCTATTTATGCTAATAACTGAATTAAAATGATTGTGTATCACTGAAATTAAATTAAAAATGAAATAAGTATTGCCTTTACAAAGGATTAGATTATCTTGTAAGGAACTAAACACCTGATCCCTCCGTTTTATGAAAAATACTGAATCCATAATAACCTACAAACGCTCAAAAATGAAAAAAAGGCTCATAATGTGGAGTTTACTCCAGAGCACCAAGCCTAAGGATTAAATGGGGAATGGGAAACAATACCAGCGTGGTTCAAACAGAACTGGCTGGTATCTCAATTGCCGCAAAAGAACTAACCAGAAAGGGAAATTCTGGCAACTGATAGTAGACAAGCCCTATAAGCCTTGAACGGACAACGTGTTATATCAGGGTTAGTACTAGAGTGCCACCAAGATTTAGCTAACGCCTCGGTAGATAACAATATTATCCTGAGGTGGGTTAAAGGGCACGACAGGAGTAAAGGTAATCGCATTGCCCATTCTTTAGCCAGGGAAGTGGCTGGACTAAAAATTTTAGTACCCAGTGACACCTACGGCCCAACGACTTCGACAATTGCGGAACTAGCCAAACGTTACACCCATGCTCAATCCCTCAAGAGATGGGATGGAATCAAAGGTATCCCTGGGAAGCTTGCGTTGAAGAAATATTTGTCGATGACCAGGAAAAACCCACGTTTAACAGGAAACTAAGGAAACACCTCCATACCATGGGGCTAGTGGACACACCTCTATGCAGGATGTGTGAACAGGAAGATGATACTGTCAGGCATGTCTTATGCGAGTGTCCGGAGGTATCGTCAATAAGAGAGTGTGTGTTCGGTGAGTCTTGGCCTACATCTGCCGATATGAAGGAGATGTCTCCTAGTGACCTGTCCACCTTCCTGGGAAGGAGGACAGGATGGTCGATGACCTAGGAGGACAGCTCCTCGGGAGAACACAATGGGTCACATGTGGCCTTAGTGCTGTGAGCCTACACTTACTCTCCCTACCTTACAGATACAGAGCCTACATACGTTCTTCTTATTATTCCGAACACTATTGGCAATCAAATTGTAGCTCCCCTTTCAGAATTCTTTTCTTATTGAATACCGAAATACAATGTTGCCAGTAGTTAAATTCAAGCTACTGGTTATAACATTGACAAAACCATGAACCATTCTTGGTATGAATGCTGGAAGGGACTCCACAATTTCTAGACCATCTTGCTGTATGTTATAACCCTAGCAATATTGTTGATACAACAATGTTTTCGGTAATATATGCAAACAAGCAGATTAGCTCTGATTGTCGATTGGGGATATTGTTTTGACGAAGTGTAAATGATATTTATACAAAGGACAGGTATATGCAGTAGAAAAGAAGACTCACCTGGCAAAAAATATATATTCAGAAGGTTCCAAATTCCTCTCCATACGTTAATAGTGCCAAATAAGGCGAATAAAATAAAAACATCAGCAGCTAGTAATCTCGTAACACCAGTCAGTCTTTCACATAAACGTTTCATCACTGGTTGCAGTAAAAAAGCTATTCCTACTGAAAAATATCCCAACACCTAGAAATAATATGGTTTATAAGACAAAGTATCATTTGATTTTGATATTTAATAAAATTTTGTCAAAATCGAATCGAGTCACGAAAGAAAAGTTTATTCCAAGTCAATGGCAGAAGTAAAGCCAAGCGTTTGTCTCCTTAGCCAAAGATTACAGAATAAAAATATAAGATGTTTCACTCCAGGGCGGTTTGATTCAAGTTGCTGTCCCAAACGGACGCTCTCATAAATTATGTTTACGACTCGCTTTTGTTGTCAAAAACGAGACCGGTAGATACCAGAGAAGTTCGGAAAGCTTATTTTATTTTAAGCTATACAGGGGTAATTAGAGAAATATATATTCAAATTAATAGGATTCTTTATCACAACGGTTTATTTTTAAATGTTAATTATTTCGAAAAATGTTCGGGATATTAATTTGAAAAGGTAAGTAAAAAATAAACTTTAATTTTTAAAATGAATCAATTCACAGTTTTTATCCAGCATCTCAGTAATTTTGTGATACTTATTGATAATCTAGCAGATATTTATCACAAATTCAATTAAATATACTCATATTAGCCACCAGAATAATATGGCCACTAAATCTTAAATTTTGATCTTTAAATAACGCGTATTTTTTGGATTGACAAGGTTGAAACAGTAAAAAGAGAAGCAGCTGCATGATGCCTTTATTAAATTTTTTTATAAATGTTGTAAAATACTAAGTTTGGAGTTTGGTTTATGTGTTAAATTTAATCTATTGTCTTTCAAATCTTTCAATATACATTTGAGAGTAAAATATATACGGACTCTGGTATAAAGACTTGCATAATATTTGAAAGGAAATTGATACATGGATGATGAAAAGAAAGAAAATTTAGTAAATTCGTTCAAAAGGAACTGACCAATTCCACTTTGGTTAGCTATAGAATTGAATTTTCGTGTTTTCTTGATTAATGTACTTGTTTATATACAGTCCTTTTCAGATAAAAGTATCCACCTTTAATAACTTTTGTAATACTGGTATTTAGAAAAAATCCAAAAACACGTCAATTTATGTTGGAAGGGGCAAGCATTATGGCTTATTTAAACTTACTGGAAAAGCCACCCCCTCACCACTAGCAGCATCCCCTTTATTTTTTTAAATTACTTTTCATATTTTTTATGTAAAATTTGGATACTCCTCTTTGAGCTGATTTCAAAAATGTATAATAATACTTGTAGGTTAAAGTGGTTAGTTTATGAGATAAACAATTTT
>CAJUYI010006289.1:0-14028 GCA_910591695.1 Galerucella pusilla
TACAAATGTACCCTTCAATTTTTATGACCACTTAGTTAGTTACACAAGTGAAATATAAACAAAATATATCTCACATCCGTAAAATACAACATTTTTCTTTATCTTCTAGCAATGAAATATAAATGAAACATTAAAACAAACAGTAATTGAAGATTACAAATAACATTACTTAGGTACTTCAACTGTCACTCACATGAAAACACTGACACTTGAACGGTTTGAACGTCAAAACGATGACATTGTTGTTTGCATCTATATATAGGAAGTGAAATTAGATGTATAAGGATTACAATTTCCGTTAATACAGCTACATCAATTGAATGTTTGAAGGTTCCATAGATTCCTAATTTCAACAGGTATAATTGTACCCATGGCCACTGAAAGGGAAATCGCAATATTTTGAAGTGAAGATTATACTGTACTTCTATGTACAATTACTTAAGGACCACCCTGTATAAATTTGATCAAATTTTTTATATCTAGCGGCGCCCGTGAAACGATCAATCAAATTTACCAAAAAAATCAATTTCCTCTATTTTATACACGAAAAACAAAAAAAATATACTTTTTATTCCTCGATAAAACATAAATCCTCGTATATAATTAAATTTGGATTCTATCCAACGTGATTTATTATCATTAATCAGTTATAGAGATCCAGTTCCATGTAGTTGTATGTGATTGAACACAAAACAATGCGTCTCAATGCAGTTTTCGTAAAATGGATGACGTTGACAGATTTAATCCATTCAAATTATCACGTGCGTCATGAAATGCACTGAAATTCTGAAACAATCACTTATATGGCTATTTGCCTTTACCGGATATCATACAAATTCAATACAGGATGAAGTTTGTGAAATAATTTAAATTATAGGGAAACTCAGGTTTTTTGAGCTCGTAGTTCTATTATGTGGAGAGACCAGTAGTCCTTAACAGACTTATCAGTATTTTCATCAAGTCATTCTTGGAGAAATCCTTCTTAGAGCCTGATGTTTTGTTTGGATGCACTGAGATTTACAACCACGTGGTGCATTTTTGATATCTTGAATACAGGACCAGTGAATGTATTTTGAGACCCTTGCCACAGAGTACACCATCTAACAAGAGGCGCAAGAAAGTAGTTTACGTGATCGCAAATTTGTGTGCACATGCGTGAATTAATTGGTTTATCTGTCAATGTCAAGTCGTCACATCCGCTCACTCTCCTCAGTTCACCATGTATTATTTCACTGAGTTAAATAGTTTTATAGTGACGAAGAATCATTGAAACTGACGGAATTCAATAAACGTCATTCCTTCTACTATTGCTTCCATGTGTTTCCTATTGTCCTTTTGGCAGTCATCATAGCCCTTTGTCTTTTCATCCATTCTATAATGTAGATGTGAGTTTCAGGTTTGTTTTAAGAGAATGAGCGCAGCTCTTGTGTGAGATTTTCACACAAGCATTCCTTTCTACACCCTTGCTCGACCATTTCCAGAGCTTTTTGCATTATATAACATTAGAGTGAGTCAACAAAGTCTTAGCAAGACGATATTTTCTTAATACTCAAATAAACCATTTGGTCTTTCATAGATAACAATTTCAGATGATAATCTTTGCTTGTTTCATACTTTTTGCAGTAGTCGGTTAACTCCTAGTTGCACTATAATCCGGATACATCCCTCTCGTCACACATGGATAAACAACCAGGCGTTGCGCTGGTGTTATGAAACCCCAGGACAAAGACACGCAAAATTATTCCTTAAAAGCCCTCCGACAAAACTGTCACACGACCCACTATGTCAGGAGTCGAGAAACATCGAGGATGATGGTGGGAATGCTGACCGGACATTGTAGGCTGAGGAAACACGTGCACACAATTGGCCTAGCAAATGGCAGCCTATGCAGGTTCTGCCAAGAAGAAGATGAAGCTGCGGAGCACATACTCTGTTAGTGCGATGGCCTAGGAATGGTCCGGTTTCACTTACTCGGAGAAGAGAAACCGAGGGCAGAGAGCTACACAAAGGAGGCGGTATCCAGGTTAATGAGTCCAATAAAAAAAAATAAAGCTAGATATCAAGCTTAAAATATAGGTAGGACCACAATAGATCTGCAAAGGTCGCAGTGGGATAGGACAAAGAGCCACTGCAATTCCAATCTAATCTAATCTTATCCCTCTCTTCAACAGCATAAAGTAGATGGCGACCTCTAACGACGACAGAAAAAAGGACAATCCAACTGCGTTTATCTTCGTTAATTTACTCGATTTATCATATTGTTTTCTCCGAAACTTAGAATTACCAACATTCCAGAATTGATAACTATGTACCAATCACACCCTTCTCAGATTAACTATTAAAAATCCCTAATACCCAATAAATAATGTCGGATCTTACTTAGATGAGGATCTTCTTAATCACTCAATCAAAATGACACAAACCAACCCGTCCCTGGAAAAGAAAAACAACCTTTCGTATTTCAGTATTTCATCAAAGCTGTTTTAATGTGGCTTTTATATCCGTCCATTAACCTTGAGTATTGCCCCAGATTTTTGTTTAATTTGGAATAAAAGTCGCTTATGGTCGTGTTCCAGACACAACTGAAATGATAAAGTTAATCAGGTGGTTTTATAATAGCTAGATAAGATTTTGGTTTTAATATATTTCTCACTGAAACCCAAAAAGTCTAATTAGCCATTGGATTATTTTAAAAACATTATTTGTAGCTTTTTCACGTGAATAAAAACAACTTGTACTCCTTGTCTATACAACTATTCCACTGGCCATAGTTCTTGGTTGGCTTTTTTAGTCAATTGATTAACCATTTGGCTGTTCTATGGCGAAAGCTTCAAGATAACATGACCAAGCAATTCAATTTTGTAGAAAAATTCAGACTCAAGGCTCCAAGAAAGAATAAATAAGCGAATCCACCAGGTAGGCTCTCAAGAAACTTGCTATCAGATTGAAGATGATTTGGAACTGGCCACACAAACTTGAGCTAAAATAAAATGAAATAGTTTTTCTACTGATGAGCTTGCCAGTTCAGCCTGGCAGCACCATTGGTAGGATCTTCGCCGTCATGGGCTCCAACTTTTGTTAACCGAACAACCTAGAGAAAGGAGGCGTGATTCTGTCGAGAATGGATTGATGGTATGTTTGAGCGTCACACTATCGATGAATCTTTCAAGCTTCTACATGTAAATTGATGGAATCTGCTAGGGAAAATTGAGTAATATGACAGCTTTGTGAACTTATTTGACGTTGTGGACAATTAACCCCACTTTTTTCATACCATTTGCTGTTAAATTCGATGAAATAATGATCAATAATTATTTTCAAATATTTGTTGTGAGAAGAAATGATGGAAGACGTTTGACTTTCGAAATATAGTGACCTGAGGGATTAGTCACAATGCCTTCAGAGTGGAGCTAGATATAAAGGAGAAAAGAAAATGATATGACTATGCAATTTTGTTAACCGGTCCAACTCATCTCTCGTGAACTGTAACCGTAAAACATTTTTTTTCCGTTACTCCGTTACTCCCTCCTTGGAATCACTACCTTATCATACTTTAAGACGGGCGGCGGTCCCTTACACACTTTCCGTCATCTTCTCCCTTCTATTATTCCTACCTCTACCTAACCTACCTGTCACATGCCATGTCGAGTCCTTCTCTTTCCCTGATCTCCTAACTAATCATGCTTCCTACTAAGCCACTCATCTCCCTATATTCCTCCTCGTCCCTCAGCATAATCCTCACCATATTTTCCCAATACACCGCCCCTCCCAGTTTATTTTCCAACTTCTTCAAAACTTCGTCGTTCCTCCAACATCTAAACACATGTTCCACATCATCCTCCTCTTCATATCTCTCGCACACTCCAGTTTCTCTTTTTCCAATCTTGTGGAGGTAACCCACTCTCAGCCCATGCCCTGTGAACCGTGAAACATGGAAGTGGTGAGCCTCAGCAGAAGCCAACTTAAAATCCTCATAAGATATTGTTTAATCAACACTTGTGCAGTATTGAGCTTAATGCCCCAATGGGGAAAAAGCCGCCCTTACTTACAGATTTCAACGCTCTTCCACTGAAGATACTTCTCCACTTGGAATAAATCTCCTCGTTGAAACCCCAACAGATTGTGCATTTTAGAAAAGGAATAGGATTTGGGTGAGCTTTAAAAGAATTTCATTGGAGCGAATAATTTATCAGCAAAATTTGAGTAGGAATAATAGGAATAAGTTCAACAAAAATTGCACTTTTACTAGAAGTTTCTGAAACTGATTACAGAAAAGGACAAAAGAGAATCGTTGATTATGGAAGTTTGAGTAGGAAGAATAATTTCAACAAAAACTGCACTTTTACTAGAAGTTTTTAAGACTCATGAACACAAATAAAACTTTTCTGGTATTTAAATTTCTCAACCAGAAAATTGTATTTACATTTTCGTTTCGACCGAAATAAATGATAATATTGCAGTCCTTTCAAATTTGGCCGCTAATCCCATTTTCTTCACTCCGAATTACCTTCACAGTTTGGACGGAAGTTTAAATTGGCTCGCCCTAATCTCTTCCCAACGGTGGCGCAATGTAAATAAATAATTTTTGGGTCAAAGGACTGAGGATCTCCTGATCAAATAAATGTTTATATATCATTAATAGGCATGATGAAAGTCAATAAGAATAACTGTAACAGTCATTCGGAATAATTGTATAGATTACAAATATTCTAAGGCAATAACTTATTTATATACACTCACCGCCAAATAACTTGGCCACCTAAAATTCTGCTGAAGTTCGATGTCCAATAATTTAGCATCAATTTCAATAGCTTGTCAGTCAAATTATGGATAAATGCTTTGGTATTAAAACAAACCCCAGAAAAATTTTCCAAAAATGTTGATAGCTTATTTATACAAGTTGAAAAAAAACATGTATTTGTAATCCAATTTCTTAACACCCTATGGAACAATTCAGGAAAGTTGTGTCCTTCACGATCAGTTTATCCTTTTCGACATCTTTCACTTTTTATTTCCCCTTGATATCTCGATTTCTTTTAAAGATTCACATATTCAAATAAAAGCCTCGAATCAATGACAGCACTTACCAAATTACTATTTATTTGAAAACGGAGCTTTACTTAAATGCTCAACGTTGCATACAAGACGTTCTTCATCAGGAAGTTTCAGTTCCCTAAGGCCGCATGTAGTGAATATTGTTAACCATTCCGAAACACATGACGAGCTGTGTATCTTCAAAATAAACAAATATATCAAGGTGAAATAAAAACCGAAAGATAGCGAAGAGTAATGTCTTTGTGCTAAGCTGAGCGTACACTCTAGAAATTTCGCGAACTGTTCCATTGCACAGTGTTAAGAAATTCGTCTACAAATACATGGTCTTTTTTCACTCTGTATAAATGAGCTATCAACATTTTTGTAAAACTTCTATGCAGTTTGTTTTGATTAAAAAAAAATGTATCTACAATTTGGAATGAAAACAATTGAAATCGATGAATTATTACGAAAGTTCTTGGACAACGAACTTTAGCAAACTTTTAGGTGGTCTAGTTTTTTTGCCGGTGAGTGTATATTAAACCAAGCAGTATAACAAAATGCGGTGAAAATTTGACGTCACTCTTCTGTGATTGGTGTTTTTATCTGGCGGATTGACATATTTTGTATTCATTAAAACTAACTTTGAGAATTGGGCGGAGTAGAATTCAGTGAGACCTCTGGCGGAAGAAATTGTGAATGTCGCAACGAGTAAAATAGTTCGTTTTGCATTGTTTTTGTTTCAACGTAATTACCGTGAATTCGTACTTTATTTGTTTAATTTTGTGTCAGTGACAAGTTTAAAACTGTGTTTTTCTACTTAACTCAACTGTAATCATTTATGAGGCAATATTCTTTTATAATCAGGGATATTATGGAAGAGGTTATGTTATTCTATTTTTTGTTTTCATTGTAGATCAAAGAGGAAATAAGTCGGTATTAAGGATTTGAAATATTACTCAATACTAACCTACCTTCCCTGCAACTTTTGTAGATATGACTATATCAAAAATAAAATAAAAACACGAAATCCGACCTAAAACTAAACAGTATATTGAACGCTTGTTGTACTTTTCACAAATATCAACCATACCTATTACTCCAAAAATAAAAATATTAGGAGTCAAAATTTAGTAAATACTAACGCACAATCGAAGAAAAAGCGAAAGTTTTACAAAACTAACCAAAATAATAACTAAAATAGCAAAATAAAACCACTCAAATATCAAATGGCTTATACGGGAGCTGATTTGTTTAACTCGTTGCTAAAATGACATTGAAATTTCAGAGCGTCATCTATCGAATTCTACTTTTCCCAATACTGTGCAATTTAGAACTAGATTTCACCACCACAACGTTGTAGTCAATGATTTTTTTTGTATTGCAGGTTAGAGGTGTAGAAATAGGTATAGTTCTTCTAGTATTATTCGTATGGATAGCGGCCATAGCGCTATTTTTTAATCGTTGGGGCAAAATAAGAATGCTGTTACCGTACCAGCCCGATTATAAGCAAGAACAGCTAAAAGTACCTGGTACTGCGGCCTGTGCGGCCGCTACCGCGTCCGGAGCTGCTTGTACGCACAATTCGGGTGACCACATCTGTCAACAGGTAAGATAAAAGCTTTTTCACTCGATATTTTGTATTATGGTAGACATATTTTATATTTTTCAGATTTATCCGATATTTAAGTTTCAATAGGATAAAATTGATTTTCCTTATTTTGTTCAAATTGAAAAAAATTTCATTCTGGAAAAATGTGTTAGTATAAAATTGAATTCGTACAAATCTACAACGGATCCAAATAATTATGTACGCTTAAGTATTGAACAGTTTGCTTTATCAACCCAGACAGATTTGACCTAAAAGTATTTTTGTATCCCTTTTATTCCCTCTTTTTTTTGGTGAATTAATGTCTGTCGTGGCATATAGCCCGAGAAGTAGTTGTTGCTCCTTAATGAACAGTCTCTGTTCTTTGAAAAGTATTTTTCAAAAACTTTGAGGGTTGTTATAATAGTAATAAACTATTTTCTTTGACATCTATTGATAACACTTAAATGACAATTTTAACAGGAAACTAATTAAATGAATAATCATGTAAGTTTATTGTAATTATAAGAGTTATAGAATGGGACGCAAAAGGCAAATGTTTTTTCCTACGATCACTACCCAAAGTAGACTTTTGCACACTTAAATCTAACCGCAAAGTTGATGTTTTCCGCGATCTGTCATAATTGACATTATTTACGCTCTAGAGCGTACTTTTCCGCTCGCCTGTTTTCATTTACAATAAACTAAAGAAAGGTAGTAAATAATAGATATATTAAAACAAAATGTAGAGCAGTCCGAATATTTTAGTTGAAATATTATTATTTGAAGATATTTCGAACGAAATTAATAAATATTCCTATATAATTTGACTGAAATCTACAATTTATGCAAGTTACTGGATTTACAACGCTACAGGTTACGCTACCAACAAATAGATGGAGGTGTATATTTTATTGAAATTATAAAATAATTTAAATCTCATACATTGATATTATTTTGATTCAATACTACAGTGAAGGATTTATTTATTAGCTCAAGATAAAAATTAATATTTACAACTTATTACAAATATAACGTTGTTAAGATTGACAATTTTCTTGATCGTTTTTGCAGATTCCTATTTTCATAGTATTGATTTATACGGACAAGTTTACGTAGTAGAAATATAACAGTCAGAAGGTAGGCAATGAATTATACACCTAGATGCAACAGTGATTGCATATTTAAGTACCTACCTACTATTTTGTGAAACTAGTAGACTATGGAATTAATGAAACGTCATTATTTCATTTTTAGTTTATAAAAAAGTTGTCTGTTTATGAATAGCTATTTGAAAAATGGATAGTGACAGTGAATTTTCAAGCACACCTCCAGTACATACAATATTTTCATGGATTGGTGCCGCTCAAAGAAAATTAAAAAATATTCGGAGAATGTATTGCTGACTTATTTTGGCGAAAAATCCAAAACTCTAAAATCTTCAACCTTGTGGTCACAATATTCGATGCTTCGAAGCACTTTGCAAGTAAAAAATGATATTAACATCAGTAAATACACTAAACTGATTGCATTTTTGAAGTTAGAAGCAGTGGGTTATAAAGCAAAGAAGTCACAAACATTCTCAATAAATAAAAATAATAAGTAATTGTTACATGTTTTCAACATCACATTCTAATAAAGGGTACTTTTCATGTTTTTTTTAATTATTTGTTTAAAAATAAGGTGATCGTAGAAAAAATCTTGTGTGCAATTCGAGCAGAAAGTGCGTCACCGCTTTCGGCAACTCTCTGCCTCAAGCGGCAAAGTATCACTTTCCGCTCTTAATACACAAATAGCTATTTACGTCAGCCTTAAGCATACAGCCTCCATCTTGCGTTCAAGTCGATTGACGTATCACAAAGATGCTTGTTTTTTCTTTTCCCAAAAATTATACCAATGTGTACCTTAGTTAAACGTAGCTAAGCTAGCGTTAGTTTTGCCAATAAAGTTAGATTCACTAAGATCAACAGCTGACCTCCCCCCTTACCTCCGCCAAGTATGCCGAACTTTTAACTTTTAAATTTCTTAGCTAAGTTTAATCGCGAATGTAAGAAAAGTCACTCATTTTTGACATCTGATAAAGATTCTAACCTTAAAAAACATATTTGGAGCTCTTTTAATAGAATCCGTTTTGAATTTTTATTTTTATTCATAGAGGCTTACCCTCTTTGAGACCTGTTGTTCCAAATGTGGATCCAGTTAATCTGATCCACTCATTTCCTGATTTTACTGGTAATTTTTATTTTAATTAACCTCAGAAGTTGAAAACTCTGATTCAATAAATTTTTGATTTATTAATTTGTTCACCTCCATCTTTGTTTGTATGCAAATGCGCTTGCGCAGATATTGTCGACTTAACAGCGTTTGAAATGTGCGTTCGAACTACAATTCAGCTTAGCTAAGAATTCTGTAGTTAGCTAAGCTAAGCCGGTGGATAAAAAAAAGCAACTAATATATTGAAGTTCAAGACTGCAAAAACATTGTCAAATTTTTCAAGGTCAATTCACAGTAGATCATATATTGGTGAAATGTGAAACGAAATATTTCATTGTATGACATTCTAAGTTATATGAACATACTTGCACATCCCGTATAAGAACTAGCTGACACTGCAAGATACCCGAAGACCCGAAGGCAACGCCCAGCTTAATATTATTTCAATATTCATTATTGTTATTGTCGTTGTCTCTGCAAAATCTATAATTGTATCTAATAATTTTATTGTTAAAAACTTAATATTCCGATCAATTCATTCAACTAACTAGGAACGGTTTTATTGGAATCACGTTTTTTTGCTTATTTCGGAAATGCTGTTAATAAAAACTGTTTGCTGCTACTTTTTTGGTGATGGTAATATGATTATTTTGGTTTTGAAATATGTCCAAATCAGTTTTTTGATTCTATATATATCTGTTTTTATTAACAACAATTCCAATAGTAAATCATAAGAAAACCTGGATAAAAACTTTCGATACTATCCTGATAAGGCAGGTAATTCATTGTTTACCCACTGGGTATTAACTACATCTCTCCTACAAAAAGCGTAGCTGTTAAAAAAACAATTTATATGCAAAATCCACTCTGACTCTGTCATTTAAAGTAATCAGCAAGGACTACTATAGAGCTCTTAAAACCAGCTCACATTTTCATTAGCTGTATTTAAAAATTGTTTTTTAAACTCTTTTTTCAAGTTTGACAACGTTCAGCTAAATCCTCATTAAGCCAGTCAAGCTAGAGTGTTTTAAAGAATTAATTTCTAACAGAATGGAGATTATTTCTCATTCAATCTTCTGACACATAGACACAATTGATGGCTCCAACACGCTACATGCTCTGCGAGGGGTCCAATATGTAACATTACATCTCTTAGCCTGGTCAGTGCTTAATAGATCCGCAGTGACATAGTTAGCAATTTAAAAGTAGGGTGAAAACAATAGAAATGTGATCCTCAAATAATTCTTCAGAAGGTTCATCTTCCACTTTGTGTGTGTGTGGAGGCAGGGATGGCATCAGCCGAACACTATTGGCCTCAGACATTTTTTTCTTTCTTTGTGTCTAATGAATGTGTCTAGGTTAAAGATCTATTCAAGCTCGCTTAATGAAGTTTATCATATAATCTAAAGTAGCTTTCCTTGTGCATGCCAGAAGAGAACTAATATTCAGTGGAAGAGGAAAGTTATGGTCCATCTGTATCTGTAAGATTTTGAAGGATGGGTGACCCCACAGCACTTAGGCCACAATCGGCCCATTGTGCATCCTTCTGACTTCCTTCCTTCTCGCTCGTCATCCAGCCTACTTGCTTGAAGTAGTCGATAACGTCGCCGGAAGTAAGCTCCCTCATGCTGGCTTGTGTTAGCCTGTACTCGCCGAATACCGAAAACCTAAATCGAGACAGTGTCGGGACATTCACAAAGAATGTGTTCGACAGTCTCATCTTCCTGTTCACATCCTCTACAAAATGAAGTGTCCATTAAAGAATTATATGAATTAGATATAGCCTCTTCATTTTTCTTACACTCTAGAAATATAATCATGCCTTGTATGTTTTATTAACCGTAGATTGGTATCAGAAGTGGGATTTTCTGTTGATTTATCCATTTGAGAATAAATTGCTTCATTCTGAAAGATCTTCTCTTTTAGATGTCAGGATAATATGACAATTATTACAGGAAACTGTAATTAACCAACTACGCAAACACGATTCCTCCATCTAGTTGCATACCTCTGAGTAATCTGAATTTATAGAAAGTTAAAGGTTACGAAGTTTTCATAGCTTTCGATATTAATATAAAATGATTTTCTGAAGCTATTTTCCACTGACAGCTTTCCGTAAAATATTGAATTTCTTTCTCTACCGTAGAAACGGAAGTATTTATGAGGAATTTCACCAAATGGCAGATTTACTAGAATGTTGAAATGGTTTGGAATATATTTTTGTTGCAGACGTTAATAGGAAATGAAACAGAGGGATTTCATCAAGATTTCCAAGTATTTCGAGTGGAAATTTATGGAATAAAGTGAAATTGGGTTGCTGTTTAGGAGTTGAAATTGTTTTTTTCAGTTTCCAGTGAAACGTTTGTATACAGGTTGTTTGTAAAATGATCTGGAATATTATTGTTGGCGATCGTCGTGTGATGTAAGCACGAAGCTTCATACAGATTATAATCTGCAATAAATAAAATCTATACACTGCTTTCGATTTAACAATTATTAGTATTTAACATTGTTGCCGACAAAAATTGGGAATTAATTTCACAGATAAGTATATTTGGCAATAGCGGTTGAAGAAGGGGGCACTAAACACACGCCCATCGATGACTACGCATAGTTATGAACATGTTTGATAAGTTTTATCGACAATTAGATGAAGGGTGTTGATTTTTTTGTTGTGAACGAGTTCTCAATGTGAGTGAAATTTTTTATGACCATAATTCTTCCTTAGTGATGCTACTGGTTCACAAAACTAATTGGTTGTTCCATTTAAAATTTCAACCCTATGTATATGTAGGCTGTAACGAATAGGTAGCCCAAAACTATAATTATCTTCTCAACTACTTCTCGGGCTATATTGAATTACACTTCCAAGTTAAATGGGGTCGGTATAATCTATAAGATTTAACAAACCATTCTGGCTTGCAATTAGAAGGGACAACATCATTTGTAGACCGGTTTCGGCGTATTTGCGCCTCATCAGTACAAGGAAGATATTTTCCATGCGAGAGCTCTTATAACCGGATCGTGGACTAAAGATAACACTGTAATTACAATCAATACATATACCCAAATGTGACATTCGTCCATATTTGTCGAGGAATATAGTCCGAGAAGTAGATAGTTGTTCATCCCCAGGGAGACTCTGTCATTAGTGTCAACTTATTGGTTGCTGGGGTCCGGTGAACTATAGGGAAACACGAATTTCTTAGTGATTTTGCGAAAAATCGATAGTACTCACCTATTTTGAGGATTATCCGTCGAAAAATTTGCGGGTTATACACAATTTACAGAGAAAAATCCAAAAAAAGATTTTTTTTCGCCACTTGAACCATCACTTTTGGACCAAATATTTTATACAAACAACCGTTTAAACGTATCACACTTAACGGGAAAGTGATGAACAACATGTTTTCTCGCTAATAATAACAACATTTCAGTGAGTTTCTTCAAAATATTGTTTAAATTACCACTTCTATAAATATATATTTGAGAGGCTTCAAATTTGCACGGAAACAATTGAATCAAATGACAAATTACATAGGATTGTGACATAGAAATAGAAGCTCTAGCGTAAGCAGTGGTGTGTAACGCTCGTCAAAAATCATCGATAACCACAAATATACACCGAGTTTGTAGTAAATATATAATATGATTTTGAACAGAAAATGTTGATCGCACTGGTTTAGTGATGAATGCAATGTGATGCACACTGAGTTATTCAAGAAGGGGAAGGGAGTATAAAGAGTGGATTAGTAATTCCCCTTCTTGAATAACTTGATAAGCGCGTTACAAAGTATTGTATATTTTTCAACAATGAGAAGGGTGACTGCATGTATGCATTCAATACTTTGGTACGTGCATATCAAGTAAATCAAGAAGGGGAAGGGTGAATCCAATGTTTATATTCCCTTCCCTTTCCTGAATAAATTAATGTTCATTACAAAGCATTGGATATCTTTTAAGGGGAAGGGTGAATATAATGATTATATTTCCTTCCCCTCTTTCAAATACACAATGTGAGGATATCACCAAATACAAAATGTCTGTAATTTCATTTATTTTCTTGAGTTTGGGTGGAATAAATTCCATAAAAAATATAGTTTTAATAAATATTTTATTTCGCATCTCGATAATAATGTACAAGAATACCATAATTCTCAAGTAATCGATTGCAGCTACAGAGTTAGTTTTATGTTCTGTAGGTTGCATAACTCTCATATGATATAAATTTTGGTTTCATATGGTAGGAATATATAAAGTATAAAATGAAGTGAAGAGGCACAAACGTGAAATGTTATAAACAATTTTATTTTTTATTGTGACCTAAAAACTTATAATCTCATTTACATTGAAAGATGAAAGATAAATTTTAGAGAATGCATATTTAGATTTATGGTTTTGGTTACGAATTACGTTTCATAAAAAGATATCTGTCAATTCTGTCATCAAAATAATTCACATACAAATCGGTTGTCTTTCAAATATGTATTTTATAAAAGTGGTAATTCAAATGATGTTATGAAGAATCTGACTGAATTTTTTTCACAGATAGCGGGAATAGATGTTGTTGATCACTCTCATGTACAGTGCGATACAGTTAAATTGTTTTTTGTATAAAATATTGGGCCAAAAAGTGACGGCTCAAGTGGAGAAAATAGTAGTTTACCTAACTAGTGCGGAAAGTGATACTTTTCCGCACGCTATTGCAGATGGCCGAACGACACTTTAGCGGAGTTCGGCCAGCAATCACGTGCGAAAAAGTCACTTTACGCACGTGTTAGGTACACTATTTTTTCTACTAGCATGCGGAAAGAACCCAAAAGTAATCATAAAACAACATTTCTCATTATAAACATATCAACAAATTAATTATTATTATTTGACATTCATTTGATGAGGCTTATACCAGGGCCATCAAAAAATTATTGAAAAATAAGTTTTTTTTTTATTAAAAATTATAGCAGCATTATAATAAATTTATTAATTTTTCAGTCATTTGGTAAACTTGGATATACAAAATACATATTTTGAATATTCAAATGTCAGTATATTCCTCAAATGTCAATAAATTTACTTTCCGCACTAGTGCGCACGCTTTTTAGTGCGGAAAAGATTCACTTTCCGCACGTTAGTAGAAAAAACTAATATCCAGTTTATTCGATACAAAATAATCTCAAGTGAGTCATAAAATT
>CAJUYI010006290.1:0-11327 GCA_910591695.1 Galerucella pusilla
TAAATCACTTACCGACGTGTTAGACTTAGAAACCAGTAAACACAACCCACCGACCTGACATCCGATGCTGTAAATCGATCGCGCAAAAAATATATAAAAGAATGGGTTTTGTGGAAGTATGGTGAAAATTATAAAATAATTTGAAAAACTAACTTATTGACTTCCTTTTTATTGCATTCAGCTATTTGCTAATTAAAAACAGCTATATTAGAGTGATGTGTATGTTCTAATCTATACGAAACAGGATAAAGTTTTACATGTGACAGAATACCCGACTGTTTAACATCTGAATTATCTACTAGACAGACGAGAAATCGACATATGAGTATGCGTGGCTGATTTCTTCATCAATCAAGGCATATTTAATTGAATTGAAACACGACTGTTAACTACTTTTTCGGAACACACCCTTTGGTAACTAATCTGGTAACTTTTAGTGGTGTGAGTAAGGCTTTTCAAATTACTCCTCCTGGTTATTAAATGGACTATATAAGGGTAAACAGACGTATTATAATATGCCAACATAAACAATGTCAAAGAACAGAAGTTTTACAAGGATCCATTGTAACAATTATCGGTGAAACCACTGCTATTCATCGGAAAAAAGAGTACAGAAATCGCTGTAGTGCTTGTGGATCCTGCAAAAATGAAAAATCTGCTTGAAACCGGTTCTGCTTCTGCTTAAAGATCTCTTCATCTCGCCAACAAATTTTGAAACAGTGCAAATTAATTTCAGTCACAACTTTAAATACTATAATTTGACTTCAAGAGCTCATCCATATCTCAAATATGGTTTATTATACGAAATCCAAACAAAAATGATCAATAAAACTTAAAATCCAAACCACAAATTTTAAAATTGTCCACCAAAAAGAACAAATTATTGAGCTACCAGTTTCAGTACAAAATTACCATCATCAGGCTACAATAGAAATCATATACTTATTGAAAAGATCCCATGAGATTATGTTAACAGTTGAGACAAAATACATTAATACTATTGAAATAAGATGAAAAAATTGACATCAAATAAATTTCAAATACAAAATCTTTTTATAATGCATGGTGAAGCACATGTAAAATAGAACAATATTACTTTTTCTAATTTATATACGAGCCCTATCTCAGTGAAGTTGGCTGAATCATCTAAACTATGTTTTTGAAGAGATTTACCATATTAATGGAGAACGTAATAAAATGTTCAAAAACATTTTCGATTCCATTCACTTTCAAACTAGAATCGCGATCGAGACGGTATATTAAATCAAAATTTGATGGTAGATACAGCTCAGGTGGCACAAACAATATCCACGGTTTCATTAAGTTCTCTGTAAAAATGTTGTGAATTTAAATTTCTCAGCTGAGCCAACTGGTATTGTGAAAATATAACAATGACTAATCCTTTTCTCAATCCTTAATGGAATTTAGAGACTTTAAAACGAGTTCGTATGTTTGTGGCTTACGATTTAATCGATATAAGCTGTATAGCTGTATAGGTATACTTACAAAATGTGAGGATACATTTAAAATGCTTATTGTTCTGCTGCAGTTGAAAATTAGTGAGCAACATTTTTAAAGCAAACATGGTGAACCAATACGATTGTCGGATGAAGTAAAATATCTTGGGGTTATCCTAGACCCAGGCTTGACTTGGAACCGACACCTCCAGCACGTGATCAAGGAAGCAGAGGTGACCTTCACTGTTGCCAGACGCACTTCCGGCACTAACTGGGGACTTAGACCCAGCATGGTACACTGGCTGTACATAATGGTTGTCATTCCCAGGATCACATATGCATCTCTGGTATGGTGGCCAAAGATCAGACAATCCTCTGCTATGCTAAAACTAAGCAAGGTCCAAAGACTTGCATGCATTGGCATTACAGGGGCAATGAGGACTACTCCTACAGCGGCGCTGGAAACAATGCTATAGTTAAAATAATACCCTTCTTGGTGTGCGTCATCAATTGTGACGTATATCCGGGTTTTCAGCATGTCGTTTATTTTATTTGCTATTTTGACATATAGCTTACCTTAAATTTGATAAATAAAATCATCAGGATCGTATTAAGCCAAAACCGAGAAGGCTATGAAATTAATAATTACCAGCTTCTTTTTCTAACTGAAAATACTTCAGAACTTTCAAAATGCTGAGGTTTTTTCGTGTATCTCGGCATATTTTTGTATTATTTGATAAATATAACAATAAGATTAATATTCACTTCTCATAAATAATAATTGACCGTAAGCAACAAAGTACACACCTGACAAAAGCTGTCAGTGTGACAGTGGAAAAAGACGTAAGACACATTGCCGCTACGAAAGTCACGCCTTCATAGTATTTTAACCTCGCGATTGATAGGTTGCGCTGGCGCGTAATCTAAACATCAACCAATCAAATTTTTCTAAGTAAAAGATTAGTGTTAACGTTTGTAAAACATTCAAACGGTTCATTATTGTGATTTTTTTATGAGGATTAATCACAGACCTGCATTTTTTTCCATTTCTTCCTACGTAATGTGATAGAAGGAGATTAACAATCGATGACGCACACCAAGAAGGGTATTATTTCAACTGTATACCTTCCTTCGCTACATTGTGTCATAATGTGGGAAGCAAAGGCAGCACTAACCCGACTGGAAAAGCATCAGACCGTGACGTGGCACATGGGAAAGGACACACAGAGATAAGGCATGTGGATGATGACATTTTCAAAATGCCAACAGACCACATGACCACCAAATATATATTTCACAAGAACTTCGAGATTGTCATCAAAGATCGAAAGGAGCTTGAGGAAGGGAACGCACCACGAATTAGTAGAGCGAATGGACTGATCTGGTATACAGACGGATCAAAAAATGAAGTCGGCACCGGAGCGGGCATATACAGCAAGACGAGCAAATATGAAGGAATCGTTTTGCTAGGAAAATACGCTTCTGTATTTCAAGCAGAGGTCTATGCAATACTTGCATGTGCAAGGGCTAATAATATGAGAGCCTACAACAACAGGCAGATCAGAATCTACAGTGACAGTCAAGCCGCCCTTAAAGCACTTCAGAGCTATAGGGTGACATCTCGGCTAGTATGGGAATGCGGCGAAGAACTTGGAAGACTGGCGACTCGAAACAGTGTAACACTGGAGTGGGTCCCAGGTCATAAAGGAATCGCAGGCAATGAAAAAGCTGACGAACTCGCAAGAGTAGGATCGTCAACTCTAATGAACGGACCCGAACCTGCTGTGGGCATCCCCAGATGCTTAACGAGGTCATGGTTTAAAGGGTGGTTGAAAGAACAACACAATAAACACTGGAAGAATACGACCAGGCAAATACATGGGAAGATATTCATGAAAGAATCAGAAAAAGTAGAGGAAGAACTGGTCTCAATGAGCAGGAACAAACTACGCACCATAACGGGGCTACTTACGGGACACTTTCCCACAAAGGAGCACCTTAACAAAATAGGGCTGTATAACGGAGACCTTTCATGCAGAAGATGCAAAAAGGATAACGAAACAGCTCTGCATATACTATGCAACTGTGAGTCGCTGGACCACAGAAGGTAGAAGCTGTATGGCAGAACCCAAATGACTCCAGAAGACTTCTGCAACCAACCAGCAAAGAACCTGTATGAGCTAATATAGGGAGCGGATTGGCAGAATAGGTTGTAGTCAGAACACTAGGAGTATCCACAATAAGCCCAGGAGGCTGAGGTGGTACCGGCGAAGGGACGGCTCCTTGGAAGAAAAAAAAAAGCAAACATACCAAAATATTACCTAGCAATACTTGAAACGCCTGCTAATAAGTTGAAGCGGAGCAATACGTATTAAATAAAAAAAAATTCACAATATTTACTTTTTTTATAATGTTGTGTTTCGGTACTCCGTGAAAAATAATAAATACCCAGACCTGAAATTACGAGCTTGGGCAGTTTCAATAAATGGAAATTTTGTATTTCTTGCAAAAAAAATTGTAAATTCAAAATATTCTTCAATGAAGAATATCAACAGCACAAACTGGAAACTTCGACTGGTAACCATAATTAACTTGGATAAATCTTCAACTTTAAGCTCTGAACATAAATTTCAGCACCAACTAGCAGCTTGGAAGAAATTAATTTGAAAAAATAGCGGCAAATTTGAACTCTATTATCTGGTATTTAATATTCCACTTAGGTTAAGAAAAATTATAATACATATGAATTATGAAGAACTCCGTTGATATACCTTCCCTTAAATACATAGGGTGAGTCCAGGATAGCTCAACCATATTTTGAGAAAAAAATTGTAACATCTTCAGTTTCTGAGATAAATATTTTTCAAACTATCGAAGCATTGCCCAAAGGATTAGGATAGTATAAAAATTATTAGTTATGATATAATACAAAAAGCAACTGGTCAATCTCAGCCGCAAATCCGAGTTATACCGACCACCAATTACGGTTGAGATCGATTCAGAAAAATATCAAAACCTATATATATTAGAACATCATAATATTGAAAGTATAATAGAAATATATAAGAAAATTCAATTTTTACGACTTTCCTTTTTCAGTTTTCCGAATAAATCGCGAAAATTCTCAAATTTTGAGCATCTATATGGAAGCCTACGACTGCAGTCTACACATTTGAACTATTCGTATTATTAGTGGTTTCCCCACATCCTACGCATTCATTTTCGACCCTTTCTTTTGCCGATGTATCACTTTCCTGCAATACTGGACTTTCGCTATCCGAATCTAAGAGCTCTAATCGTTATTTCTGTTCAACAACATATTTTTCTGATTTATACATCTGGATTTGTTTTATTTTTTTTGTCCTCCTGAATCTCAATGCGTTATGAACTGTTTAGTATGGTTGCAAGCTGCCTACTCCCTCCGAATAGTTGATTATTAATCGTTGCTTTTAACTATTGCTTTTCCACTAGTTTTCGGAACAGCCGAAATCACGTTGTACAACAATAACATTTTCCTGGTGTGAGGTCTAGTGGGGGGTTAAGCTCATCTGTTGAAGTGTAAGGGTCGTGCGAACAATTAGGTGACAAAGTGCTAGCACAGTATAGGAATGAACCAGTATGTTATCTCGTGACGTTACACTGCTGAGCTCTCTGTGACCTACAACGTTGTTCGGATGAGTATCTCATCCGGCGGCCAGTGCTGCTGTGCTGCGATCCAACTAAAGTGCCAGTGGTGAATTTGCGAATCGAATTATTTATTACAACTTATATTTTTACGGGTTTTCGGTATTATTTTTATAGTTTATAAGCATTTTTTGCAATGGATACCATTATAAAGAAGAAAATGGGTATTGTGTGTAGTTCGTGGATGTAACAATAAATATTCTAAAGGATTCAGAAAGGTGAGAAACTGTAAGTATAATACTTTATTATTTGATCTTCATATTGCATTTATGAGCCTTAGTTTCATGCATTGATTTAATTTGTTGTTTTTGTTTCAAAGCTGAAGTTTGGCTCGAAGCATGCGATAGGCCTGACTTGATGCCAAAACTATAAACTCTATACAATAGTAGTCATCGTTTATGTGGTGCTCATTCTTAGCCAGACATGATTATGCAACCTCATAAAAGAAAACTTCTTTTAAAAAAGGCTATTCCAACAATATTCCTTTTCATTAAATACTGCAATACCTAAAGACTTTCAGGCAAATGATTTATTGGAAAAGAATTTTGTTCGCTACATTTGTGGTTATTTAATTGAAACATGTTCGGAAATTCATACATGCAGCGTATGTGAAACGTATTCACAAGCGTATCAGAATTTAGACGATTCGTCTTTATACTGTTACCTTAGAGCTTATGAAAATACGAATAAGGATACTTTTGGAAACTTGAATATGCCGCATAAAAATTTTTTACAATACATCTCATTATTAAAAACATTATTCCAAATGACTTTTGAGAAAGTTGCTACGGAAGATAATATTGTTGAATCACTCATAAATATTAGTCAAACAACAGAGTTTGTACATCCTTGTGTTGATTTTCCAATGAAATATTAAATGAAACTTTTCTTCAGGGTACGACTATATTACACATCAAAATTTGTCAATAAAAATTTTAAAAATCATAACAGAATGAAAATTGTAATATGGAAAAACCAATAAATATTTGGTATAAGACTATTGTTTTATTCACTCATCATTGTACTGTTCTACAATATTTAAGAAAAAACATTTAACACGTCAAGTCTTTTTAAAACTTATGCCACCTACGCCTATGGTAAAATGAATTGTAAAGCGATCCGTTCGAGGTCATCAAAAGCTCTGGCAATTTATGAATGAAATTTATAAAAGTTATACTACTGGTTCGTTCTTATACTGTGGTGCTAGTGTTAGTTGCTTGACCGATAGGGAGCCGCTGCGGAGTCGAAGGAGGGGATGGATTTTCAGTATATTTTTCCATTTGAATATTAATATACTCATAATCCAGGATGACTTTTGGATGCCTGTGGCTCTGGAACCAGATATCCCATTTTCCACAGTTGCTAATTCACCACAGGCTTGTCCCAAAAGGTTCCCAAAAATCATCATTTCAATTTTCCTACTTGGGTTTGCTTTTAAAAAATTGTTACAAGCCGCGTAGTAATGGTTTTTCAGGGATTTAAAAAAGGACCTACCTAATGGTTGTGGGAAATTTGTCGTGTGACTCGGTATACAAAATAGAATTATGTCATTATCTTCGGAGAAAAATTAAACTTGACAACCCATCCTTGAAAATGGTGGCGTTGATATACGCGGATTTAACTGATATGGCAATTTGGGAACCACGTGGGATTCCATCTAGAAATTCTTCTTTCCTATTTTGTCCTCTAAATATTGGGTAAGGTGGGAGGAACCTTTCTTTTGTATTGCAGCTCGCTCTTACCGGATTTGTTTCGGCCTCCTATCCTAATGTTAATGGAGAAACATTTTTTGAGCCTTTCGCGGCAACACTTGATTTGGTCTATGGAAAACCGCTTTCGTCCATGTTCAATACATTTGAAGGTTTGGAAGGGGTTGGTTATAAGAGGGAACATTTCCCAAAAGGGTAAAATAGTGTTCCACAATCACACGGTTCATTCCAGTATATAGCTCGATTAATATAAATTTCATCGGCTTTTCTGATCGACATTTCATATGACAAAAATGAGAGTCAATCGTAACCAGATTTGCCGTTTTCTTCATTAAACGTATGCTTTACTTTCAGGTGAGCTGAAAAGCCTATCTTTTGACGGTGCAAATCCGAATGTTTGCAATTTTTTTCGTGTCGCACGTTCTGCATCCAACGCTGATGACGGACCTAGTCTGTTTTGTTTTATAGAGTCCCCCTTCTTAATCCTATCCTACAAAGTTGCTTCAGGAATGCCAAATTTTCACACTTAATGGCACTTTTTTAAGAATCGACACTCCATTTAGCTCTATTCTCATCATATCTCATGTAATTCGTGGGCATTTTTGTTCATCTGTAACAATATTATTTTACAATATAATTATCTGTTCTAATTCTGCTTCATATCACTAATTTCTTCTACGCCGCAGAATGTTCCATCATTTTTGTGGTCGGTCTCTCCCGGATTGATGTGGTCCTACTCTATCAAAGTTACGGGAGAGATCGACCACCTTGTTAACCGGAGAAGAGACGATTTTGAGGTTCTGTTATAATTTCATGCATATTCTATTATCCAATATTGAAACCGTTTAAATAAACTTACCCGTCTTTGAAATATCAGCAGCACAGTTAACCAGTTGGAAAACTTATTACGAATTTTTAAACCTAATTCACAAATATACCCTGTCTCGGGCCGTGTTTCATATTCGTAGTAAAAAGCTCAACTGATTTCATCATATATGAGATACATAGAGCCTGTTCTAAAATTATATATATATAAAATTTTAAAACTGGTTTATTTCAAATTAATTCCTCCAACTACGCCCATGGTATCTCCCTTGGAAGAACCCATTTCCCCGCTCTTGCCACAGACATACCCGTGGCAAGCGAATTCCTCTTTTTTTCCAACGAAGCTCATTACAACGTTCCCCCAATCATCGTGCAACGCGGGAACTTTCATTACCCCTTCTTATAAAAAACAAAATCCTTCCCGGCAAACTCACAAACTCACTCACGTAGTACCTTTTGCCAAAAACAGGTGTATGGAAAAAGTAAAAAAGCCGGCACAAAGGGGTGGCAGTTCAAAAATTGTGCTACTAAAGTACAAAATATGTGTATTGTTCTATAATAATAATAAACCTAATAAGTGAATAATATGTCTCAGTGTAAAACAAAACCAAATCTACCTATAAAGTGTTAGAACATTCTAATAAATCAAGCTAAACGTATCTCAATGTATTTCATTTGGGAGACATCGTCACCAGCAGCTTTTAATTAGTGAAATAACGGTCCATTTATATCAGACTATTTGGGTCTATGAAAAACCCCTCGAATCTTCAGAGCCCTTTATTCCATTGTTTTTGAGTTACCGATACTGGTCGGTGTCTCCCGTCCCGATGGTCGGACTCTCCCGTACTTACCCTATACATAGTACATATTATCACATACTATTGAAAAATATGTTTGTTATAGGCAAAATGTTCCAATATATATATCTAATAATGAACGATTTACACATTTCAAAAAAAAAACTAGAAGCATACTGTTACGAACTCAGTGATTCAGAAGCCGGTCCTGTCGTGAACTATAAATTTTGGCGAATGCCACTTTTCTAGAGGATTCCATAACAGAGTAATGAAATGGTTTATTCGCGACTGTTCTGGAAGCTTTGCATACGCAGAGGTGGTGAATTCAAGAAGGTTCTAAAGCTGCGAAGGACTATATACAATATTTCCCCCTAGTTCCAAGTTAGGGAGACATTATTGTATATACGCGGGTTTTTGAAAAGTCGAACAGTTTTTCATTATACAGTGAATCGGTAAACAGTTTCAGTATACAGTGAGTAAACTAATAGTGAATTAGTGAATATAAATAGTACAATATTTAAGCATTAAGGATAAATTAGGACAATTATTATACCGAGTGTAAATAAATTAGTAGACATTGAGTAGAGTGTATATAAATTAGGTTGATTATATTTTATTCCTTCAATAAACCAACAGTAATCATAGTGAGCGTATAATTTTATCCCACGGTAAAAACTGTTTAAATAAATAAGAAAAACATTACAATACCTATCTTAATGTTGTATTCAAAATAGTCCGATAATTCCGCTTCGAAAAAGGTCCTTTTTTCCGGCGCTTTCGGGAAAAATATACATTTGGCAACCATGTCAACAAAAACTGGAGAGGAATGTAATAAGTCAAGAGAAAACTTCACGCTGGTATCTTTTTCCATTCTCGAGTAATACGTTGTCAAAATGTGCTACTTTTTAGTGGGCCGTTTTTAATAAAAATTACGATTCTATTTCAATATACGGATTAGGCAAATATTGTAATTATGTCGGTATTGCCATTCTATGAGTGAAAGAAAGAAAGCTATAGAACAACAGAGGGACAATGTCGTATTCATCCCCTCTCAGGAGAGTGTATCGAGACTAATCGAGTGGTCGAGTGGTGGGTGTTTCATGTAGGGAAAGTATTGTGTTCTTTCTTGGACATATAGAATTTCATTTATAAGTGCTCGCTGCTGCTCCTATTATGTGATAATCTACATACGGATGATAAATATTTGCCGAACCTGCATATGAAGCGTAAATTAATCATGTGAATATACTTCCAAATTTCCCATTCTACATGCAGACTTCTTGTCAGGCTACTTGTCTCTAGTGTGAACTAATGTTTCACAGTCATCTGGTGTAAATCCGTTCCAAATTTCTCAGGATCGGTTTTGGTGGGATTTTCTCGTCACGATATGCCACTTCAAACGGTGACCTAGACGTTTAATTTAATACCAAAATATTCTATTCAATCATCCAATTTCTGACTGCTTCACCCAATCGATAAGCGACGCCATCTTGATCAAGTATCGAATCCTAGAGCGCAGGGCTAACTTCAATGAGACAAGCATGGAAACTATATGTCTCCATGAATACTGAACTCAAAGTAATTTTTTGTAAAGAATAAACATTGACAGATGATATATATTTCTATATTGTTGAATATATTCAACAGAAAACTATTAAATAAAATCGATGAATAACAAATTCATTATTCATTCCTGACGATGCAAATGTTACTTGTGAAACCGGTCAAGTGATACATATGTTATACTTTCTGTTGTCGAGTTTGCTATGTATTGATTTTACTGCACAATGAATTTTTTAACAATGAAACATTAACATCTATCCTTATGTCTATTTATTAACAAGAAATCAATAAAATTACTTACATTACGTCATTAGAGTGATCCCACGTCAATATCCTGGAAACTTCGTATCTTCCGTGAGTTAAAGGGATAAAACGACGTTTCGGAATGTTAACAGAAACAGCATGTCGAAAATTTCCAGCCGGTCCATCTCTTACAGGTGCAATTGTAATATATTTCGAACTATCCGTACCAAATACAGGACTATCACCCATATCCACCCATCCGTGACCGTCGCTGGTAATACGTTGGGTCTGAAATTAGTCAAGCCAACTTAAACAATGAAAAAAAAATTAAGCTTAGTATGTATTTTGACGGCGGCAGAGTTTCAAAAGTCAAAGAAGTACATGAACTAAATAGAGTGGTGTTTGAGGATATAGTTGAAATAATACCCTTTTTGGTGTGCGTCATCGATTGTTAATCTCCTTCTATCACATTACGTAGGAAGAAATGGAACAAAAGGCAGGTCTGTGATTAATCCTAATCAAAATATCACAATAATGAGCCGTTTGAATGTTTTATAAACGTTAACCCTTATCTTTGACTCACAAAAATTTGATTGGTTGAAGTTTAGATTACGCGCCAGCGAAACCTATCAATCGAGAGCTTAAAATACTATGAAGACGTTACTTTCGTAGCGGCAATAAGTCTTACGTCTTTTTCTACTGTCACACTGACAGTTCTTGACAGGTCTGTACTTTGTTGTTTATGGTCAATTATTATTTATGAAAAGTGAAAATTAATCTTATTGTTTTATTTATATGAATAATACAAAAATATGCATGAATACACGGAAAAACATCAGTATTTTGAAAGTTCTCAAGTATTTTGAGTTAGAAAAAGAAGCTGGTAATTATTAATTGCATAGCCTCTTCGAATTTGGCTAAATACAATCCTGATGATCTTATTTATCAAATTTAAGGTTAGCTATATGTCAAAATAGCAAATAAAATAAACGACATGCCGAAAACCCGGATATACGTCACAATCGATGACGCACACCAAGAAGGGTATT
>CAJUYI010006291.1:0-14026 GCA_910591695.1 Galerucella pusilla
AATTACAATGTAGATTTTACAAAATAAAATTGTTTGATTTCATAACTTACTATGGATCTACATCAAGTAAAAGCCTCATCTATTCAATTTTTGAAAAAAAAGGTCATCATATATTAAATGAAAAACAAAGGATGTATGATAAAAATACAAAAATATAGATATTTAAAATAATTTCAAATAGTCCTCCACTAGCGATCTCTTCTACAGCAGCTATGGGCCCATATGATTTAGTACAATTGGCCCAATAATTTAATGATTGCCGGCAAAAACAGAGACATATACTTTGAGACAAACTATACTATAGAAGCATTTGCTGCAGCCACATTCTGAAAATGTTTCTCATTATAAAATGAGTCGACGATGATGTCGTCATAGCCATGCCTCAGCTCCAAGACAGTGTCGCTAGGTGAGCTTAAATTTCGGGGGTGGGATAATTGTCAAAAATTGTAGTGCCTAAATTGGGGGTGACCAAAACTAGAGGTCTCGAGAGAGATCCAAAATTTTGATTTTGTGGGTTTGATGAGCTTTTCAGGAGAGCATGCATGCATTTCCGCTACGCTAGAACCCGCTTCGTAAATCTACTTAAGTACGATAAAAATATTCTTAACATTATCCAACGGCTACTAACCCATAAAACTTCCCTCATAAACTGACGTAGGTACATACACTACTTACGGGTGACGAGATAAAGATTTAAATTTTGTCGCATCTGCAACATAGTTTCGAGAATGCGCTACCTTTGCGGTACAAAATACTACACTAAATAAACTCTCCGCGTTCCGACGCTACTATACGACATCTGCAGTTGTTTATACATACACAGTAAAACAGCTTTTCTTATATTGATTTTTTTATATTAATTTATTTAGTGTAGTAGGCAACATGCGTAGCAATGGATCAGGTCATTGTTGTTAAAATATAATGTCGCGTCGATTTTTAAATAGAACAGTCGCTTTTTATGAATGGTGAAAATGCAGGACCGGATTTAACAAAATAAAATGTTATGTCGCTCGATAACAAATATGTTTTGTCAAAATATATCCAGCTGGTTTTACAGTTTTTGAATGTTTATTTCGTGAAATAATGTCTAGCTTTCCTGAATTACATATTTATTATAATTTGCATTGTAAATTCAGCCGTGAATATTTGTTGTGCCGAATACAGTGTAGTAAGATCTGTTACATATATATCAATTACTATCAAAGTATAATCACACAATTAATAGTATATTGTATACTAGGCGATGAAGTGTCATTTTTTAGGCAGAAAAAAGATATGGCCACTTCTTAAAGTCTGAAAAAACCACTTTACTGTTGTGGCTTACACATAATTTTTTATCCTACACAATAATTGTTGATACGTAATATTTTATATAAAAATTTTATTTATAATATGAAATTCGTTACTGTGAGCCATTATTTTTTAAAGTGATGTTGAAAATGGATTATGCATAGTAGAGTTTACAAAAGGGATTCCTTGCTTGGATAAATTTTATAACTTTACTTGCTCAGAAGAGGAAGTAGCTGAATAGAAGCTGTTGCCCCTACGTCTGCTATATTATTTCAGACAGAGTGAGATAAATTATTCCATATTCCATATTTCATCTGATTCAGGCTCCATTACTGACAAGTTAACTTCAAACCAACATCAAAATATGACAACTTATGATTGAATTTGACAACTCCATTGACATTGACAACTACTAACAAATTATTCTCATGCTCAATGGCGGCTCCTTGAAGGAGGCTCAGCCTCCCTAACAATTGATCCTGCAAATAGCACCAGAAACATTTTGTTGATTATTCTTCATTTTATTTTTGTGCCCTGAAGCTAGATTCCACAAACACGTGCTGCTCAACACAGTTGACGTTTTTTCTACCAGTTCAATTGCTAATACCGTGAAAATAGAGCAGATGGCAACACTCTCCGGAGGCTTAGCTTCCATCTTCTGCGATGATATACGGAATACAGAATACGAGCGTGGGTTCGTGAGTGCTTGTTTTGTTTTAGATGGTTAGCGGGAATAATTAAGTTTTTTTTTTCTTGATACTTTCAAATTAATATTTAAAAAAAAAAGATGTTATTTTTCAAATTTCACAACATAAATTCATTAATAAAATTAAGAGAGCGTTTGAAGCATCTTTTTGATAAAATTTCAAGTTTCCGTAATACAGAATTTCATTTCAATATTTCATTTGAAAATTTTTCAACTTATGAGGCTCCTCCCGTGAAAAGGAGAAAAACAATTTGGTAGACAAAGAACTGGAACTACATTAGGTATAAACAACTTTCTTATGAAATTTTAGATACTAAGGTAAAATTGAGATTCGATTTTCCGATTTACATGAATTGAGGTTTTTCGATTTGACGAATAAAAGCTTATTCAAATGTTTTTCACAAGAATTTTCCAATACACTTTTAGATAACTTAGCTCTAAAATATAAATTTCTTGATAAAATAGCACGTTGGTTTTTGCTGGGCAACAATTAATTTTATCACTGAAGTAGCTGGTACGGTCGCTATGCGAAGGTTACATTAACTAACTGAATATTTATGTCCAGCCTCCTCTCTTGAAAAGTTCACGAGCCGCCATTGGCTGGCGTTTAATACTTGTGTTTATTTGTCAATTAGGGCGCCAGCGAGCGTGAAATGTAAAACTTATTTTCTTGGCTAGTCGTGGAAAAGGTAACTTTCTCGTCTCCGTAAAGCTGGTGAAATTCAACTTTTTCATAGTGTAGGATAAAAAGTGTTTCACAGAACAAAGTTCAACAGTGACCGATTGAGAGAGGGAGAGAGATTATCTTTATAATCAGGTAGAATTTCACAATTTTATGGGCAAAGCAACATAATTTAAAAATAGATAAAATGTGGAAGTTCACAACAAAATAAAAAAACCAACTATACTATATAATCCTCCTGACTTTATTTGCAAATGATACAACGTTTTTGACAGGAAACAGTGATTGGATTTGTATAAAAACTCCATATTATTAAAAAAAAGAATCAATTACCTATACTCCATTATTATAAGTACCTATATCGGTATGTCGAATGGAAAGACGAAAATAGTTATTTACGTAACTAGTTATATGAAAAGTATTGTTCAACATGCGTAATATTTGCCAAAACGAGCGTTAGCGAGTTTTGCAAATTACGCAAAAATTACTATGTCGCTCTCTTCATAACGTGTTTACGTACAACGTTATATCTAATTCCGCGCTTTTATAATATTTAATAAAATCTTCAATTACAATGGTAATATTAAAGTGGATTCAAATGGTATTGTTACTATAAAGTATTCACCCAGAAAATTGACTCACTAAATAACTGTGTCCTCAATAATGTTGTTTTCAATGTTTATAAATCTTAAAATACTATTGAATTAAAATAATGGGGTAATTGTCTGTTTAAAGGTTATGAAAAATGTGACGTTACCAAACGTCAAGGAATGACTTAAAGTGTCACAATTGATAGCGGAATTAGATAAACATTATTTTTACTTTATTCACAGCTTCCTGCAAATACATCGTCATTTTAGTAAACCGTGTTATAGATTCAAAAGTAACAGTATAATTGGATATAATTGAATATAATTGAAAAGCAAAGAACAAGGACCGTTCACTAAGAGGTAGCAACTACTTTCCTCGTTATATACCACGGAGGACATTAAATTACACTTCAAAGTTAACAGAACAACACAATAAACATTGGAAGAATACTCCCAGGCAAATACATGGGAAGAAATTAATGAAAGAACCATCAGAAAAAGTAGCGAAAGAACTGCTCTCAATGAGCAAGAACAAACTACGCACCATAACGGGGCTACTCACGGGACACTTTGCCACAAATAAGCACCTGATCAAAAAGGATACCGAAACAACTCTGCATATACTATGCAACTCTGAGACGCTGGACCACAGGAGGCAGAGACTGTATGGTAGACCCCAAATGACTCCAGAAGACTTCTACAACCAACCAGCAAAGAGCCTGTATGTGCTAATACAGGGAACGGATAGGCTGAATAGGCTGTAGTCAGAATACTGGGAGTATCCACAATAAGCCCAGGAGGCTGAAGTGGTGCCGGCGAAGGGTAGGTTAGTATATCTTAACATAGAACCAATTTATTCTCCAGTCCGGAATTATGCTCTCAGAGCTTCTGGACGCTTCTGGCGCAAATATGCCGAAACCGGTCTATTTTCAAACTAAAATGGTTGGTTCTATCTTCCAGATATACCAGCCCCATTTAACTTTGAAGTTTAATCAATGTCCTTCGTGGCATATAGCCAGGAGAGTAGTTGTTACTGTTTGGTGGACGGTCTTTGTTCTTTGATTTTCAAAGACTCTACAAGGCGTTATAATATTATTATACTATTTCCTTTGAAATTTTTTTATATAGGAGCCTTCCCTTCACCGGAACCACCTCAGCCTCCTGGGCTTATTGTGGATACTCCTAGTATTCTGACTACAGCCCAATCAGCCAATCCATTCCCTGTATTGGCTCATGCAGGTTCTTTGCTGGTTGGTTGTAGAAATCTTCTGGAGTCAGTTTTTGGCTCCTATGGTCCAGCGTCTCACAGTTACATAGTATATGCAAAGCTGCTTCGGTATCCTTTTTGCATCTTCTGCATGTAAGGTCTCCGTTATACAGCCCTATTTTGATCAGGTGCTTCTTTGCGGCAAAGTGTCCCGTAAGTAGCCCCGTTATGGTGCGTTGTATGTTCCTGCTCATTGAGAGCAGTTCTTTCCCTACTTTTTCCAATGTTCTTTTATGAATTTCTTCCCATGTATTTGCCTGGGCGTGTTCTTCCAGTGTTTATTGTGTTGTTCTTTTACTCACCCTTTTAACCATGACCAGTTGGGCATCTGGGAATGCCCACAGCTGGTTCGGCTCCGTTCATTAGGGTTGAAGATCCTGCTCTTGCGAGTTCGTCAGCTTTTTCATTGCCAGCGATTCCTTTGAGACCTGGGACCCACTCCAATGTTACACTGTTCCGAGTCGCCAGTCTTCTAAGCTCTTCGCCGCATTCCCATACCAGCCAAGATGTAACCTTAGAGATCTGAAGTGCTTTAAGGGCAGCTTGACTGTCACTGTAGATCCTGATCTGCCTGTTGTTGTAGGCTCTCATGTTATTTGCCTTTGCACATGCAAGTATTGCATAGACCTGCTTGAAATACTGAGGCGTATTTTCCAAGCAAGACGATTTCTTCATATTTGCTCGACTTGCTGTATATGCCCGCTCCGGTGCCAAGCTCATTCTTTGATCCGTCTGTGTTCTACCAGTCCATTTGCTTTACTGAGTGGTGGTGCGCTCTCTTCCTCGAGCTCCTTTTGATGACAATATCGAAGTTCTTGCGAAAGATATATTTGGGGGCCATGTGGTCTGTTGGCATTTTAAAGATGTCATCCACATGCCATCCACCTAACCTTTGACATAAAAAAATTATTTGGTATGACCTTGAGACATTCACAAAGATCCTGGAATATGTTTGGTAAAGGAAAGACACCTGGAAATGTGTTGAGAATATAATATGGCAGTTGATTCATCAGTTTATGAATGAGATTTCGATCGAAGTAGAATATTACATTTGATGAAACTTCCAGTTACTATACCTATTTCATATTGCAGTTATTAACTGTTTGACTAAACACAAAACGCTTTATGACAAAATGATATTCCATAATTCGAAAACTGTTTAGGAATTAGATTACCACGTGGAAATTTCTGTTCAAATGATCTCGTACTGAAAAGTAACATACGATCATGAACGTAATGCATCACTCTCTTGAATGTCGATTGGATACATAATGAAAATAGCTAGAATTCAAACTCGTGACCATTTATTAAAACCAGCATCTGTTAAAATTGATGAATAGATAATTTGATTATAATTTGGTATAATCCTATATTGAAATTATCACCAATGATTCAAATACGACGCAAAGTTATGGATTTGGCAAATTTATTGTTTGATTTGATTTAAATTAATAATTGAAAACTTGTTTGAGTGATTCGTCATACGTTAACAAAGTTTCCGTGAAATAATATGCACAAATTAACTGACAATATGTGAAACCTGCCAATAGAATTATATTCACTCAAATTATCAACAATCAACTTTCTTTCAGAATACAGAGCACTGTAATTTAAAAACGGTTATTGAAGCTTGTTTTTCACTTTATAACTTTACAACCGTCCAGTCCGAGTTCAGTCTTAACAATAACATAAGAAATTATGTAAATTCAGTCTATTTATATTTTGTGAACTAGAGCATACATAGACAGACTTTTCCGCACGCTAGTAGAAAATAGATATTTGTATGGCAAGGACTGAAAGTGCTACTTTGTTGGACGAGCCTGAAAATTGCGAGGCGAGCGTAGCGAGGCGAGCAACAAACGAGTCCAACAAAGTAGTATTTCAGCCGCGGCGTACACAACTTTTTTTATACCCAAAACTTTTTCAATTACTCTGAGGAAATTAAATAAATAATTTCATTTATTGAACAATATAATGTACTTAATGATATTTGCAATATCAATATTAATTCATTAATTATTTGCAAAAAGTAATGTTGATTGTACCTCCAGGACAATTATTAATATTCATTGGATTGGATGGAATTTGTATATCCTTACTAGAGCGTCCCGTAAGTACTTTGCAGTACGGAACTGTCACTTTCACTACATGGAACACTCAAAACGCAACTTTCGGTATGTCAATGAATACAGAACGAGCAACTTTCAGATGGCGTTGTTTGAAATAGCTATTTGTATAACAAGGAAGCAAAATACTACTTTTCCTCCCAAGGATGAAGTTTACTGTAGTAATCATTCAATGGAGGAAAATACATTTTACTCCCATGTTATACGTATGATTTTTCCGCCTCATAGAGTACCCAACTCACTTTGAAACTGTTGATCTGTCAATGGACCATAGCATGCTATATAATATTTTTGTCCTAAATTCGAAAACCGGATGTAATTTTCAGTAATAATAACCCAAGGACATTGATAATTGTTCGAAAAAAATTTACACACACACATTTCGAAAGCTTGTTGCTTGGAAACAGGTTACAAGCAACAAGCTTGAGAAAGTTGTCAGAACTTTTTTGAGCGAATTTTTTGCTAATTATAGTATTACAACCAAATCGTGACATTTCGAAATATTTAATATTTGAAACTTCAAAATCGAAATAAATCAATATGTATCCATAGCAACGTGAAAATAGCCCATGGTCTGTTATCAGTGTAATGTTGACATGATTGGGTGAAATTGTTCATATGATAAAAAATAAGGAAATTTGATTGGTTCTTGGAACTTTCAAAAAATTTTCTATCAAATTGCCAATGTAAAAATCGTTAAATTAAAATAACAATTCACTGATTTCTATCATTTTTCAAAATACAGGGTGTTCTATAAATAAACGGTGAAATTCATACTCACATAATATTATATAGAGGATTTTTACGATAAAAAGACGATAGAGTCATTTTTAGTTACTTTCCTGCTTATCAGAATAAATATTAATTAACCAACCGTAAATACAATTTATCCTCAACAGCCAGGGCAATTTACAACTAACGGCTTGGCAAAACTTCAAGATGTTGTCAGATCAACTGGTAAAATTCCCCAGTTTGTTTTGACGTTTATTGACATTCGATCATCGTCTAATATTTACAAGTTTTTTTGGTGCTTTTAGATTCATTGTATGTTTCTTCAAGATTAAAAAAACTAATTATTTAGGCAAATCTGCAGTGTGTAGTTGATAAAATGCCGAAGCAGCTGAACAGTAAATGTCAAGAGATGGTAACATGTTTGTTTAGCTATTTTGAACGAGTATGCCGAAATGGAGGCACGCTTCTCCCGCTTACTGCTTTAAGAGACGTAAGTAATAGTATTCGCTATTTGTATTCATTATTATTAAGAACTGTCAATTTAACATCAGATTGACCAATTTCTCTGATCCCGCACATCTCTAAAATATTCGAAACTTTATTAAAAAATAGACTTAACTCCTTTATTAAAAAATTTAACGTAATTTCAGAACATCAGTTTGGATAAAGAAGGTCAGTCAACACATGTCTGTGCGTTTTCCTAGACCTGTCCAAAGCCTTCGACACGGTAAATCACGACATGCTACTGGAATCTTTGGAAGAAATTGGCATCCGAAATAAATGTCTTAAATTATTCAAAAACTATTTATCTAACCGGAACCAATTAGTTGAAGTATCTGGGGTAATGAGTGATTTAAAATCTACTGAATATGGTGTTCCGCAAGGAACAATCTTGGTACCGACATTGTTTAACATTTATATTAACAACCTATTTTCATTACAAGGGGCTGGAGACATTGTAGGATTTGCCGACGATACCGCCATATTTTACAACGATGACACTTGGCTTAAACTTAAAAATAAAGTTGTAAATGACCTTGCCAGGATAAAAAGTTGGTTCGACAACAAAATTCTAACTCTAAATTTAGACAGAACCCAATACTTACCATTTTCTTGTACCAATGTTAATACTCCTAATTTCGAACCATCAAAGACTACCGTTAAAAATTCAACATTTGCCATAAATCCTGTAACAAAAATTAAATATTTAGGTATTATATTTGATAGTAATATGGAATGGAATGACCACATCACATACGTTGTTAAAAAACTACAAACTATTTTATACAAATTTAGATTTTTGAAGAAGTGCATACCTTCAAATTACCTGAAGACTTTATATTTTTGTTTGGTTGAAAGCCATCTAAGATACGGGATAATTGGTTGGGGATGTGCTCTCAAATGATATATTTATCCACTAGAAGTAATACAGCGTAGATTCCTTAAAATAATTTTCAATAAATCTTCTCGATACCCATCAGATGATCTATATAACGAAAGTGGAGTGCTAGATGTAAAACAACTATATTACTTAACAATTGCTCTAAAATACCAATATGTTAAAAATTTGATTCAACTGCCTCAACATGAACATAATACAAGACAAAAAAACCAGTATACATTGCCAAAAATGCAAAAATCGTTATGTCAACGTTCTTTCTGGTACATTGCCCCTAAAGTGTTTAATGGAATCCCTGAAAACATTAAAAACTTAAATGGTAAACAAATATACAAAAAGTATATAAAAAAATTCATGCATAGTAAGTCAAGACATTATTTTAGAGATATAATTGAATTCTATTTCTAGTCTACCGTACTTACCAATTTTCCCCTCTTAACACAAAAAAATCTCGTACATATCGCATCACTATCCAACATAATATATTTATTGTAATATTTTATTTGTGATATTAAGGTGTATTTATTCTTTTAATTTCTATTTATTTTAATTAGCATACGTGTATTTTAAAAAGTAAGGTTATTCTAAAGTTAGGCATTATTTATTAATTTGATGGAGATGCATTTGTGTTTGTATTCTTAATTTTGAATTATTTCAATTAATAAGTGTGTTTTAAAATTCAATGTAATTCTAGGCTTATGCATTATTTATTGATATTCCCGAAACAGGTTTTTTCACCTATCGGTAGCTTCTTTTTTTTTGTTCACATTTATTCTTGTAAATACTTTTCTTTCTGTGAATAAAAATTATTATTATTATTATTTTTATAATTAGTTATCTTCCTTATTAGTTCAAAAATCAGTCTGTTAAAGATAACTAGCCAATTTCATTAATATAAAAGTTGTCAGACTGATAATTTCAGGCTACGGTTATCTCAGATTTACATAAAAATATTCATTCCCCTTTTCACCGATTGAAGTTAAATTCTCAAAATTTATTCTCTAGTGCTCAGAGTTTGTGCTGTTGGTTGATGTCAGTAACTTATTCTTTGATATAATATATGACTTATTGGGGATGAGGATATTAGTAAGGAGATTCACTAGGTGTCACTAACAAATATAACATAACCTTACATCTGGCTCACTAAAGTTGCCAACATTTTCCTGAAGCTTTGCTAAAACTGCATATACTTTTAGTGGATAGGTACCAAATTCTCTTGAGAGTGTCCCAAATTCTCCTATACTTTAAGTTGTTAATTAAATGCCAATTTTCAGTTTCATAATGATACTCATAACATTGGTTTTCATTATAAAACTGGAAAATTGACCAAAAGAAATCTAGATTTTCAAATACCCAAGTAGGCAGAACCAATATTTTTTGTAGAATGTTTGACAGTTTGACAGTGTTTTATGACAGTTTAAATCTTTTGCTTTAGTTTTTGAAAGAAATGTCGAGCACCAGACCGAAAATACTTAATGACCGAGGCAAACACATATTTAAACTTATTATTTTTGTTTACAATAATTTATAACTAATATTGTACACATAACATACTTATACGCTTTTTGCTTTCTATACAACCATGTGTTCCCGTGGCGCAGTAGATAAAAGCGCTGCAAAAGGTTTCTTCGATCTGTACATTCCGGGTTCGAGTCCCGGGTAGTACATTTATTTTATATATTTCTTTCAAATCAAATTTCTTCGTAGGAAAAATAGAGTATGCAACTCTCATGCAATGGTTATGAATACACTCGCATTAACCATACGAATCTCGCCTTTGGCTAGTTCCGTATTCCGGTTAATGCTTGTGTATTAATAACCATCATTACATGATCGTTGCATAATATACTAATTATAGGTACTCTTCTCTTTTCATATTTTGATTATTTCCTCAGGCTCCGCTAACGTAAATAGTTGTTTTCCTAACCAGTGCACGCGACTGCAGTTGACCCGAACGACGAGAAGCGGAGTTCGGGCAAGCGGTCAAGGGCGGGAAAGACACTTTACGCATGAGTAAGGAACATTTTTTTTCTACGACCGTATATACAAAAAAGTATACCAACCCATTTTTCAAAAGTTATTTTATTTCAACATACATATATAAAACTTCAACCAAAAACTATTATTATTGTTATAAATATTAATATTAGAAACACAATTTGTTGTATTCTGTAAATTACTTAAAATTGCCGGTCCAGTGGATTTGGTGTTAACTGGTAAGTAGATGAAGTTAATGAGGATGGCATCGGTTGAAGGTCACATAAAGATGACGATGAAGCTGACGGCAACGGCTTTAAGTCATTTGTAGATGAAGTAATTTTTTCTGATATATTTTTCTCATATCAAAACCGGGTGGTTTGGTAGTTGTTCTATAACACTACTTCAAAGAATGTACAGGGTTATATCAGGGAAAAGTGATCAGGGGAAAGTGACACTTTCAAAGCTAAAATGCGTGCGGGAAAGTGGGTTAAAACGTACGGTCGTAGAAAAAAGTATTAGGGATTCTATTATAGAAATATACTTTTTTCTCAACACATTTTTTCAAATTGCACTCCAGTCACTAAAAATAAGATGAAGATAGAGAGAAAGAGTGAAAGATAAAATAATATAAAGTGTCATTACAGTTTCCTGTAATATTGTCGTATAATATATAGGGCGTTAGAATAATTATAATTATTCTTCGATATCTATAAAATTATATACTCAATTTTCATTAAAAATACGTAAAAATCAAAAGAAATAAAGTGATACTCAAATAACTACATGAATAAATATCTAGAAAAAATATTTATTAGGACATATTATTATATTACATATATTTATTAGGACAATATAAAATACTTGTGAATGACAAAGTTAAAAGCAGAAATTTTTCCTCTGTATATATTATGGTCTTTCGTGAAAAAATGTCTTCGTAAATCAATGTAACTTATACATACCATAAACTTATAAATAAAGGTTTTCATAAGCCTATGGTATGTATTAAGCGCTTTCAGTCCTAGGTAGAGGGTTTATATTTATTGGCATTGAAGCTGATGAAATTTTTCACCAGGTCGGACGTGGTCTTTTAGTTAAATCGTGAGAGTGCTTTCAAACTAAATAGACGAATTTCGAAATAAATGGAGTGAGAAAAGTTAATGTTTTGAAGTGAAATTTACAAGGCTTCGTAGTACTAAACCAAATAGATACCGATTGTCCTTATTTGTAATTTGAAAATGGATTGAAAGATGTACAAAAAGTTTCAGAAAGGCAGACCAAAGAAAAGGTAAAGACTAATGAGTGTTATTACAATTTGTTTTAATAAGTACATAGAGTATTGGAATGCAATAATCCATTAACAACCAGATGTTTATCGGATATTACAGAGTTCTACTCAAAATTGACGAGATGTTATGCAATAATTTAATAGTAACTTAAGGTAGAAACAATTGAAAAATCACACACTTCATAAGGTAATGAAAGAAAACTTGTGGTGGATTACTTCGAATATAAAACTATGTGCTATAAAATATTGTACCTAATATAAATTGGAATTTTCTTCCTTACCCTCTCAACAGTTGCTATATATTTTAAAATATGTAGTCAAATTTGAGTAGCACTCTCTAATATCCAATTAACTTAGGGTTGTTAAAGGATTATTGCATTCCAATACTTTATGTACTTTTTGAAACAATCCTTAATGCTGTGGAATAATTAAGCTATTCAGTCAGATAATAGAGAGTTATTGGAAACACGAATTTACTGCCTTGCAGTAATTGTGATGACCTTAAATAAATAGTGCTCGACCTTAAAACAGACTTAAAATTTGGAGTTATTGAAACATGAAATTCTATAATGACATTATATTAAGGAAGGTGTCACAGATGACACAGATAACCTACACATTGTGACATATAAATATGAAACATAAAATAAAGTCGGGATAGTGCACTGCAGTAATCGAGCACAAATAAGGACAAGCACTAACCTTAATAATGTTTCCCTTATTGAAAACATCAAATGCGCATGCGTATATGTCACTATAAGGACAGCACTATTACTGCTTGACATTATAAAAATTCCAATAACTCTCTAATAGTTTTTTCGGTGAACTCAGAACAATTAACGGCATCACAGTGCTGACTAAGAAGCTTGATGCAGTTTGAGGATTTTATTAAGTTATTCAGTTTGAGAGGCTGCAAATTTTTTCTGTAAATGATTCGTGGATATAATAGTTATTTTCCTACGATCACATAGGAAACATATATCGCACGGTCTAGTTCTATGGAAAGTTGCCTTTATTCATACGCGTACGGAAAAAAAACTTATCCGTACGTGTACGGATAAAAAAAGCTTTCAAATGAATTTTTATTAAAATTGACCACTGGGAAGTTTTCTAATATATAATTTTTAATTAGATTTACCTATGTAATACCTAAATTTGAAGCGATCTATTTGAAAAGTGAAATTTTTTTTTGTTGATTGAGAAAAATTTTGGGCGCGGTCGAGGATCGAACCTGCGTACTCTTCGTCAGAAGTCCGATGTACCAACTAATCCTAATCGCCTGTTAAAATAGTGGGAAAATGTAATCATCTTGAAAGGTATTCATGATAAGTATGTATGAAAGAATAATTGCACTTTCAATTTCTATAATAATCCAACCAATTAATAATTGTAGAGTTTGTTCAGCAATCCTTTGCCGTTACGTCATAATCGGTGACGTATTCTGCTGTTTTACATATGTCTTATATTACCTGAATATTATTTTACTCTTAACCTCAAAATTATAATTAATGACATATGTTAAAAATTGTTTCAAAAATATGACAACTGAACTGTCAAAAGTAACAGATAAAATTTATATAATTGAAATAATACCCTTCTGGGTGTGCGTCATCGATTGTAACGTATATCCGGGTTTTCGGCATGTTGTTTATTTGCCATTTTGACATATAGCTAACCTTAAATTTGATAAATAAAATCATCAGGATCGTATTAAGCCAAAGCCGAGAAGGCTATGAAATTAATAATTACCAGCTTCTTTTCCTAACTGAGAATACTTCAGAACTTTCAAAATGCTGATGTTTTTTCGTGTATCTAGGCGTATTTTTGTATTATTTAGATAAATATAACAATAAGATTAATATTCACTTCTCATAAATAATATGTGACCGTAAGCAATAAAGTACACACCTGACAAGAACTGTCAGTGTGACAGTAGAAAAAGACGTAAGACACATTGCCGCTACGAAAG
>CAJUYI010006292.1:0-14025 GCA_910591695.1 Galerucella pusilla
TAATCCAGATGGAGGATAATTTTTAGACTCACCTTTAGAATACTCTGCGGAGTGCAAACATTAGAGAGTGATAGCGAGTGATCGTGAAGCAAGGATGTTTTTCTTTTAACGATCGGTGTAAGAGTAAGAGAATGACTTTGATTTTTTAATGGTGAAGATGGAGTTGTCCTTGAAGTTAATCTAATCCTTTTGCTTGGCGGTGCAGATATTTCATCTACACTTTCATTTAAATCGATTATCTTTGGAGTAATAACTGGTGTGAAAGCTCTGAAAAGAAGATTTGTAAAAATACACCATAGGCCACTCGGTATGGGTCATTTTAGATCAAAAGTACAAGTGATTAGCAATTTTTTTTATAATTACATTGAAGTATGTAGATTAATATAAAAAAAGTTTACCAGTCTATCGATTTCACAAATTATAAAAAAAATTAACTTTTTTTTTTGAAATTCTTCAATATTTCACGCTGGGAGGAAGGTGGAGAAGAATAAAAAATATCACCATGTAGGGGAAGTGTTTTTCAATAAAAAAGGTCTCTTACGTTTTTTTCGTCCGATCAATGGTTTGTCCGGAAAAAATTGGGTAAACTAAGTATGTGTTCCGCATCCGCGCGACTCTGCTGCACGGCGGAAGACCTACTTTCTGAATTGCGGGAAAAAAATATAAATATTCAATCAGAATTTTTTTTCAATCTTTAAGGTTGTAAATAATAAATAAAAGGTAATAAATTAATTTTTACATATTTTTATTGGCAAAAGGTGTGCGAAAAATTATATCTTGAAATTATATGAATCATCTTTTATACCTTTTCACTATATACATTTTGTTTGTTGAATATTAATCTTTATATTACAGGGGTATCGAATTTTATTTTGAAAAAATAAAGAAAATTCCTACCCGAATCTATAAAAATTCCTATTTTCGCTTATAATACAAAAAAATCATTGAATCCAAAAATTTATGTAAATTAATTAATTTTGTAGTTATATAATCTTGACTTAGAAGTTTCCCCAACATTTCTACGAAAACCCCATTAAAATGACTCCAGTTTTATCAAAATTACAGTGTGGAAACCACTTATGGAATAAAATTCTTTGTCATTATTTTAGAAAATTATAAAAAATGCCGAGACACGTCAACTTTTGAATTGAGTTGTACGTTATGTAAACATAAATGTAAAAGTACAGGGTGATTCACGCAAGTATGCCATAGTCAGTGTTGGTTTTTTTAATGAAACACCCTGTATATTTGCATTTTTGAAATCCTCTCAATGAACCGATTCCAACAAACTAAATAATGTATGGTCAATTATGAATAATTATACAGGGTGAAATTTTTATTTTTACAGTTATTAAACACATACATAAAATACCTGATGTATTTGATTTTAATACATTAAAATAAATGCTTAAAATGTTCTCCACCTAGTTGTTGGCAATAGCACAGTCTCCTATAAAACTCCTCCTTAACTTTGTTTAAAGTTTGAGGTGAAATATTCCGTATTTCTGTAGTTATCCTGTCTTTGAGGTCTACAATGCTAGTTGGTTGTGTTGCATATACTTGATTCTTGAGATAACCCCACAGAAAAAAATCTAACGGCGTAAGGTCTGGCGATCTAGCTGACCACTCAATAGTGCCTCTTCGTCCAATCCTTTTATTGGGGAAGATTTCATCTAAACAAGTTCTTACCATTAAAGCATAATGGGGTGTTGCCCCGTCTTGCTGGAACCAAACATTTTCATTCGGTAAGCTAGGATCTATTGCGTTGGGATATAAGTTTGCCAACGCAGGAATAACTTCATTTCTAAGCAAATTTAAATATTTTTCAGCTGTCAAATTTCCATCTATAAATATAGGACCAATAATATGGTCGCCTATGATACCGGCCCAAACGTTCACCTTTTGAGGGTACTGAGTATGTGTCTCACGCATCCTATTAGGATTATCTGCTGACCAATATCTACAGTTCTGTCGGTTTACCTCTCCATTCAATGTGAATGTTGATTCGTCAGAAAAAAGAATGGTACCAAGAGCTATCTCATTTCTGTTCAGCTTATTCATCAATCTTTCGCAGAAATCCATTCTATGATCTGGATAGTCTTCTGTTAACTCCTGCACAAAAGATAATTTGTAGGGATGAAGTTTTTCTTTATGAAGACATCTTAGAACAGTTGTATGACTAACATTATTTTCACGGGCAATTTGACGTGTACTTGTTGGATTCTCTTCGACACTTAACAAAATATCCATTTTCACATCATCTTCAACGAAGTGTGGTTTTCTATTCAATGGTTTGACATGCCCAAGTTCTCTGAATTGTGCATGAATTTTAGACACAGTACTTTGTGAAATATTAGGCAATTCGGGATACCTGTGATTAAATAAGTTTGCCACTTGACTCCCGCAGTTATCCCGGTACCCGATCATCGTTAAAATCTCAATTTGGTGAGTCTCAGTTAAATATTTCATTGTTATGTCGACAAGGAAAGAGTGTTTGACAAAGATTTTACCTTTTCAGTGTAAACTGTCAACACATCAACAACTGACAGAATAGAAAACAATCCACATTATTTACCGATTTGGTCTAATTATTGGCGTTTTTAGACAATTTTTAGGCATTTATGATAAAATTCATGGGCGTAGCAGGTTTTGTTTAATATACAAATACGTCTAATAATTAGTTAGTTTAGATTTTGGATAAATCCATATTTAGCTAATTTAAAAAAGTACCAATATTTCAAGTGTATTAAATTATTAATTTTAAAATTTCACCCTGTATAATTCATAATTGACCATACATTATTAAGTTTGTTAAAATCGGTTCATTAAGAGGATTTCAAAAATATGCAAATATACAGGATGTTTCATTTAAAAAAAACACCGACTATGGCATACTTGCGTGAATCACCCTGTACATTTAAATTTATGTTTACATAACGCAAAACTCAATTCAAAAGTTGACGTGTCTCGGCATTTTTTATAATTTTCTAATAATGACATAAAGAAAGTGGCACGTTTCCACAGTGTACATGAATAATTTACTAAAAATGATTATGTGCTATGACAAAAAAAATGTCATCTTAAAGCTGACACTTCCCTCTTCAAAACGCCCTATTTCAATTTTTTATATATAAATTATAACTGAACAATAATTTATAATGTACTCCTCCGCGCTTCAGAAAATAGAGTCGCGCGGATGCGGAACACATACTTAGTTTACCGAATTTTTTCCGAACAAACCATTGCTCGGACGAAAAAAACGCAAGAGACCTTTTTTGTTGCAAAACACTCCCCCTACACGGTGGTATTTTTTATTTTTCACTACCTTCATCCCAGCGCGAAATATTAAAGAATGTCGAAAAAAAAGTTTTTTTTTTTATAATTTGGGAAATCTATAAACTGGTAAACTTTTTTTTATATTAATCTACATACTTTAAGGTACTTATGAAAAAAAAATCAGCCGTATTGCTAATTACTTGTAGTAATTATTACTCCTATCGTCAGGCCTACCAAGAAAAAAAGAAAAGTTAAATGAAGGTTGAACTTACCGTTTTCCATTTTTGAAAATTGTTGGAGTTCTTAAAAACGGCGTTTCTTCTGTTAATAAATCTTTATATTGACTATGGTTAACATAATCATTAAAAGTATGTTTGGCTTTAGTTAAAGCTGCGTGAATCAGTGTAGATTTATATTTGATTTGTTCATTTGAATCGTGGACGAAAACAGACATGGGAGTGGGTCTTTCCACTAAAATTATATTTAATTAATAACAATAATACAAAAAATGTGTGCGCTTACCTTCTTTCCAAATATTATTTCTCTCTTTTCTTAAATAATCAACTAAATTCTTATTAACATCCGGCAATAGCGTCTTGAACATTTTAACAATTTGATCGGTTTTAGATGCATTACTTTGTCCTATCAAACCTTGTCTGTCCGGCAACTTTTTTCTTATATTTGAGTGAGTATCAAACGCTTCTATAAATCTAGATCTTAAAAGATAATAAAAAATCTGCAAGTCATCGGAGGTAGGGTTTTTAACACTCTTTAAATAAGTGAAAAATCCCTTTTCTTCATCCGTATTCAAACATTTATAAAGTACCAAGTGCAAAGCATCGTTTTTGCTACATTCATTGAATAAATGCGACAACAACTTTGTATTGTTATTATTTTGATACTGTTTCTTAAAATAAAAAGCTTCGTCCAACATGTTATTAGCAATAAACAAACTGATTGCTGTTAGTACATCTTTTTCTTCGGTAATTGGAGGTTTCCTGATCTGCATGTATAACAAAGCGAAATTTGGTTGTTTGTGGATTAAAAGCAATCTCATTACTAAGGTGTGATGCCACGATTGAAGATCTTCACCCAACACAAACGGGTCGAGGAGTTGTTCCATTGCTGTTGTGAAATCACCGTGGTCTAATTGCCAAAAAGCTTGAGTTATTTTTATTATACTAGGAGATACTTTAAAAACAGCCGGGAACTTTATTAGATGGGTGACGACTGATGAATATCTAAAATAAATATACATATAAACAGAATGTTTATGGTTCAGTTGGGTTAGCTCAAAATCTATCAATAAATGGATGTGAAAAAGAGATTATTGATGGAATCCTTTAAAAATATCATGGTTAATGATAATCCGTTGCCTCCAATGGTTTTTAGGCTGTGTTAATTGCACAATAATGTATTACAATATAAATGGTTACATAACTTACCTGCTTTGATCTAGAGCCATAGCCAAATCCAAAAATAAATAAATGACCAAAGAATGCTTGTGGCTAATACCAGCTCCATCTACTAAATACGTCCTTATTAGACTCTGTAAAGAAGGAGGAGGATACAATCCATTTCCATCATCTTCTTGCCACAATTTCTGCAATTTACTACCCCCACATTTCCTCTCGATTAAATTATCAATGAATAATAGACTGTCATTATTATCGAAAGTTTCTTTACATATTAAACGCAGTTCTGCGCGCTTTTCATTGTAGTATTCTTTTAGTTCGTGTACCGGATATGGTGCGCTGATGCGTTCAGAATTATCAGGACGAGGATAAGTTGAAGGATGACATTCTGGTAACAGTCCAACATTCACGAGCCATTGTAAAACCTACAATACACTTGAAAATAGTAAAGTGCTATTCGTTATAAATAAACTTACCTCAAAATAAGTAGAAACTGTTTCCAAAGCTCTCCATTGTTCTTTAACAACTTCCAAACTTCCAACAAAGCTTGATAATTTATTTACGATATGTTTAAACAATACACACAACCCGCTGATTTGTCTGGTACAATGATTTAATAAAATACTTGTATTGCTGTCCAATCTCAATTGCGAGTAGTCGAATAAAGAAGTGCAGTATTTATCGCAATTTGTTCTCAAAACGATAGCTCTTTGAAACGCCCAAGTTACAATGAAATTCAAAGAACATCCTGCCGAGGAAAAGCTACCATTCGCCCATTCGGAGGCGCATTTGCATAACCATCCGATCAGCTGATGCTCTAGGGCTACATCTAAAATTACTTCTCTTTGCGTTTCTGTCGATAGACTCATATTTGTATGTATATCGACAAATAAAGGCATCAAGCCAACACTAAGAGCTTGTTTACAAACATCAGTCGGTCTTACGAGACATAAAGGTCCTACTGATTCCATCTGACACAGCAAAGATTTTTGCAATCCCTGATTTAACAATAATATAACATCGGACTCTCTTAATACCCATAGATTAAAATTTAAAGATGTGGGGTAAAAATGCTCTTCTAATCGTTGTACTCCCATGAATTGAGATAAGGATTTACTTTCTAATAAAACGCTGGTAATTGTTGAGGTTTTTTGTCCATTCAAGTAAATCAAATCACTTATGTTGGCAGTTAGTATGTAGTTTGAACAGTCCTTCCATTTCGTGAAATTAGGCATTTGTTCTTTGTACCACTGATTGAGGTCAAATAATATACAACAAGTTTGCGTATCAGATTTTGAATACCAAACCACCCAAGAAACCAAACAAAGTGCCAGTGTATCTCCTGCTGGTGAATGCGAAAATGATTCTTTGCTCGTAGATAGTTTTGAAACTGGTTGAAATCCTAGGAAGTAGCCTCCCTTAGGCAAAACTCCACTCCTATTAATACCAACAAAATGTTTTATTATTATAACAACTTTACTAAATACAGACACTAGTGATCCTACCTGTGTTCATCTAATTGGCTTAGTTCAATTTGGAATCGAATCGTACAATAATGAAAGTCTTGGTACAAATATCCATATCCTTCTTGGTATTCTTTTGATTCGTAACATAGGGAATACATAACAGCAAAAGGAAGCCCAGTCTGATACAATTCGGTGTTACTGTAGGCGACCCAAATGTAACAAAAAGCTCTAGGATCATCAGTTGGCTCTTGCAATGCAAAATTTGTGATTGCAAGATGTTCATCACATACTGGAGATGTGTAGACTAGTTCGAGAGTTGTTAAATTCCAAAGTTGGAATGCCCCGAAATTGTAGCCAACTAAAAGAGATGTTAACTGGGAACAGTAGTACAGAGCACTGGTTGTCACTTCTTCTTTATTCACATGTATTACATCATCACCTTCAACACAAAAAGTTTTTCAATTTTTGGAATTTTTTGTTTAATAATCACTAACCTTTAGGTCCTTTTAGAACAAAATGTTCTGTTGCGTTATTGAAAACTGCATTTAGATGTATTGCAAGATGATTTCCATTTCTAACTGACTTCTCCTTATAGTGTTCAATTCTTGGAATATGTTTTGAAGTTAAAAGAAACAGCTGTGAAGGATCCAGTTCGTCTTTTTTTGATAGTGAATGCAAAGATTCTTCACATATTTGCCTGCATATGTCTATTAGTAAAACTTCACCCCCGTCTGTTCCAGCAGCTAGGATTCCATCAAAATTTCTCAAAGGGCCTGGTAAATTTAGATCTTCTATACCAGGATCTATTATGTGAAGAGATGAAATCTGAAATGTAGAAATATTATTCAAAACAAATTCAACGCAAACATCTAATCAATTTCTTACTTTTTCTTTGATTTGAATAGTCCTTAGCACCTTAGAACTAAATATATCAAAAATACAAATTATCCCACCACTAATGGTGCAGTCAATTCCTACTGCCAATAGAGATATTCTGCCATTTGCTCTATGTATTTCTTCAACACATATTATCCTAGTATTAGAATCTTTCAGTACACCCCCAAATATCCAAGCACCAACTTTAGAGCCTGTTTTAGTACTTCTCACTTCTAAAACAGGTCCTTTAGACTGCCACACATATCGATTATCCTGGAAAATACCACCTATTGATTGAAAACCTAAAAAATATATTTGTACAAATATTGCAATGGATTCTAATAAGTCCTTACTATTGTAATCAACTGCTACATTGTCACCATGAGGAATATATTCTAATCTGCCTTGAGGAAAATTAACAATTTTTTTAACACAAAACGACATTTTGAGGTTATTTTAGGAAAACTTGTTATTAAAATTCAAATACAAATTTAATCCTAATGATTTTAGAAAACATATGAACTAACAGTTTTTCTTATCATTTAAATTTAACAATTTTTGTAAACATAATGAGTGTCTTATTTTTTGTTGATAATAAACGCGCTTAAATAACTGTCAAATTTAGAAGAGACCATAGAATAATACTTTATATGGAAGAGACTTGCTGCTTACCCATGGAGACTAGTGCTTACAGACCCCATAGAGAAATGTATTCTTCTTTTTTATAACTTATTGTGGTTATCTGTGGTTAGGGCTACTTCGACGTAAGCATTCAGTTCATTCTTGCTGATGACTATTTTTTTTTGAAAAGAGAATATTCAAATTATTGAATTTGAGGGAAATATATAAATATAATGAGAAGATGATTCAGCGAAAAATTTTACATATTCCAGTGAAGCAATAAGGAAGCTAGCGGAAACCAGTTTATATTAAATATAATATATCAAATATACAGTGTGGAAACCACTTATGGAATAAAATTCTTCATTTCATTATTATAGTCTACTAGGAATAGGATCCAGTTAAGTGCACGATCCAGAAATATTGAATTAAATTATTTAAAAAAGATTATGGTTTAATTTCTAAAAATAATTTCCAAAAATAATAATGAATACTCCACAATTCACTATATTTATGAATGTATATTATACTGCTCGCTTTTTGTAACTTTTTACTTTTCCTTTTTCATTATAATACCTACAAAGTATATGAACAAGACTAAAAGTCTTTTTAATAACTCATAGGACGGCCGGTATCGGTATATTAATCATAGATATGATAAACTATTCTTATTCAACAGGTGACTAACAAGTACATTTAACGAATAGGTAAATTTAGTAGATGCCATTATTCAGTAGCGGTTCAACTTTCGGTTCGGTCGGTTCAAAGTGCGTGGTTGAAAGTTGAATTTTTTTTTGAGTTCGTTTATCGTGAAGTGTAGTGAAGTGCAAGTGAAGTGTACTCACATGGAAGGCGTGGATTAGAGCTAGATACATTCTTCTAATGGGGTATTTTTTTATTTTTTTTATATTTTTTATACTTTCAATTTTAAAAGACCATTTTTTTAGTTGGGTTTTCTAAATTAATTTGATTATCAGTATTGATATTTTAGTCATTTATAATCCATTTTTGTACTATTTTAATGTTTTTTTTATAACAAAATACTCAAAAGCCGGCCGGTGAATATTCCTATGACAAATAATTTTTCTTATATAAGAGGTGAATTATATTGCTACCTCTTATTGAACCTGCTTTGGTGGAATATAAAATGAAAATTTTATTTGTATCTGGTGTTTGAAATTTATTTTATTTTTTGTTTCAAGGAATCTGGAGTGTACTTGAATGGTGTACCTATATGGAATCCAGGGATTAGAGCTTAATACATTCTTCTAGAGGGGTAGGTTTTTATTTTATTTACTGGTAGTTATTAGCATTAGATAAATACAACATTCTTTTCATTTTTCATCCCATATAAATTATTAACTACCTATTTTTAATATAAAAAAGAATGTTACAATTGTGTATTTGGTTTTAATTTGCTCATATGCATTTCAAAATTGATTCCATTTTTGTATTATTTTATTGTTTTTTAATACCCAAATATTCCAAAATATAAAAAGACTGCAGATAAATATTTCTATATACATGACAAATAAGGGTACTTATATAAGAAGTGAGTCATCATGAAATCATGTACTCGATTTTAATGTCTTTTAAAAAAAAAATTTCGTTGATTTTTGGTCAACGGATTTCTGTAAAACCCTCAACTGCTTTTTGCAAATTACTTATCATTTTTATAGTTACATTTCAATAATTATTCTATTTTTTGTTTAAGGTAACATAAAATATATGTCTATCCCAACAAAGTGAGTACCTACCTACATTGAATTTTTATAATGCATCATCTCTATATATTTGTAAAATGTATACCCCTATTGTTTCGAACCAACATTTTTTTTACAAGTAGGTAGTGTCAGTGTGAAAAGTGAAAACCCAGGTAAGCAATGTAATAATTTAAAATACTATTTGTATATTATACTACTTTTCTTTGCAGGTTCTTCTTTCAAAAGACATAGATCTATAGGTTGTTGCTCACATTCACTCAATAATATCCTGCCATAGGTGAGCTGTATCATTTCCTATACTTTACAAACTACTATCCAGCCTTTTACAAGTTGGTACCTTTTTTTCAAAAGAAATGGGTAAGTCATGCTGCTCCGGTTTCCTGATCCTGATTTTTGTTGAATTTTTTAATTTTGTTTGATTTTATGTTCCAGAAATTGTTGCCCAGAAGCTCTGTCAAAATATCGTGATTGCCAACTTTGTTATATGCAAAATGGCGACTTTTGAGTATTTCCCTAACACTATTTTTTTTATCATATTTTTGGTGAATTTTTTAAATTTTGCTTGATTTTATGTTCCAGAAATTATTGCCTAGTTTTCACAGGTCCCATAGTTTCCATCGAATTTTTGTTGAATTTTTTAATTTTGTTTGATTTTCTGTTGCAGAAATTGTTGCCCAGTAGGTCTTTCAAAATATCGTGAATGCCAACATTGTTATATGCAAAATGGCTACTTGTAAGTTTTTCCCACCATTTTTTTTATCAAGTTTTTGGTGAATTTTTTAAATTTTGTTTGATTTTCTGTTCCAGATTAATTAATATTCATTTTCGACTTTTTCAGTTTGAAGCAACAGAACTTTTTTTCAGCCTTAACAATTTTTAATTTGCCTTGTATTATGTTGTTAGGTATTTGCATGTTTTTCTAAACTGGGTTTAAAATTTAGATGATCAAGCTTGGTTGTTGTAGGGGCAGGTAAAGTAGTGGTGATTTTGGATAATTATTATTTTAAATTTTATAATAAATATATGTTACGCTGTAATTTGTGTAAATAGATTTGTTTCACTCATTTTCTTACCAATGTTCTCATTTTTCTGTACTTGTAAAAAAATGTATTTAATCCTGTATGTAAATTTTTATAACTGCACTTTGCTAGCAAAGACAAACTTCTAGCAGGGTGCAGCCGGTAGAAGACTTTTAGTTTGTGATGTCTTCCCCCGGTGGGGAATATTTTCCATCGGTTGTGAATATATTTCAACCGGTTGATTATATTTTCTACTGGCTGCGACATAGTCCAGTCATCGGAGAAAACCACTTCAACTTGACTTCTGCAGTTATCCCCGTACCCGATCATCATTAAAATCTCAATTCGGTTAAAGCTATTTTTTGGCGTACCACTGTTTTAAAATTATTGTGTCTTTTTTTAAAACATTTCATTTGAGCGTTGAAACAATGACGTCGTAGATGGAATGTTTCAAAACACTTGGCGCGATTCAAAGCTGTCAGTTGTCATTGTCTTTTATTTATATTTGTATTATTTTATACATAGAAGAGAAAATTGCAATCATATTGCAATGTTTGAAGTGACTATTGACGATTTGGTATTAACAGTGGATGAAGAGACTGCCGAAAAATTGGAAGGTAATCTTTTAATTCCTTTAGAAATTCAGTACCTCAGTCTTACCAAAATATTTTTTGACTATTTATTTTTAATGTACAAAATTCTGGCTGGTACCGCTTTCATTTTCATTATTATTTATTATTTCAGATCCCGAGTATGCCGTAGAGTATGCATCAGCAGTGAGAAGAGAACTTATGAACCATGACACAACATCAAATTCACACCAAATAAATGGAAAGAGTAGATTGTGGAAAAGTCCTAAGTGTCCTACTGAAGAAGACCACAGGGCTACACTTGCTCTGTTGGCGCTAAGGCGATCATATGATGCAGAATTTAGTGACAAAAAAACACACAAAAATGAAATTTGGACAAAAATTGCCAACAAAATGAACGAAACTGGCTTTTACGTTGGAGAGGGAGTGGATGCACAGGAAAAGGTGAGGCAAAAGTTCAGCAACCTGCAATCAACATTATATAAAATATCGGGATTCTCAAAAAAGAACAGGGGAAGGCAATCTGAAAGTGCCAAAATATTTTGATGAATTGGAAGAGTTTCTTGGCTACAAACATAAAGCTAAACCAATATTAGTTATTGATTCAACACCATCTAAAAATGCACATGAAAATGGGCAATCCTCTGAACCCTCCTCTATCACAAAATGTGAAAGTTTACCTCCCAATAGATTTGATGTCATTAAAAGGACTGTTCGACCAAAATCTGAGAAACAAGAAAGTCTCAAAAAACTGGTTTTGATACAGAAACAAAATCAGGAGATGAGAAGTAAAGATTTCTCTTCTATGATGAATATGTTCCAGGAACAGAACGAGCAGAGGAACAAGCAGATACTGCTCCTTATTGAGAAAATGGAGAAAAAATCCAAAAGGAAAAGAAGATCATCTAGTAGTGATGAATAAAATGGAGACTTTTTTAGACATGTTTTGAGTGGTTTATTTTTGGATTATTTATTTTGTTTCTTATGTTAAGAACTGTTGTTAATTTATTCTATTTTCTTGGATTTTTTTTAGTTTTTCATCATGTATTCGTAGTTTAATTTTTTTTTTTTTGGCTATATGTTGAGACTGAATAAATATTTTTGATAAGTTATTTTAGGTAGATAATGGTATTCATTTTGTCATAATTTGTTCATATTAGTGATAGTTTAATTTTTCATGACATGGTGATATGTTGAACTTGAATAAATATTTTTGTATAGTTTAAGACAGTGTTATTATTCTCTTATTACTTTTTTTTATCAAACCTCTTGGAAAGTAAGGTTTGTTTTTTATGAATTAAATAAAACTATAGAATAATCATGTATTCAATTAAATAGTTTATTATACACTAATAAAAAAAACGCCAGTTTACAAAAAAATGTAAATAAATCATCTATTATCTCTCCACAAATCATTGGCAATATCATCTCTTTTGATAATTCCTTCTTCCTCCATATTGATTGGACCTTCTCTCTCCATATCAATTGGACCATCTTCATTATATTCATTCCAAATATCAGAGTGTACATAACAGAAATTATGCATTATACAACTTAATGCAATTATTTTTATTGCTTTTTCAATTGAATTTACATTAATGTACTTCAATATTTGCCATCTGGATTTGAGGATACCAAAAGTATGTTCTACTACTACTCTTGTTTTGCTGTGGATTGTATTATACTTGCGTTGTCTCATCCAAATATCTCTCATCCCTAAAATGGAAAAGTAGGAATACGGTTTGTACATTTATATTAATAATTGCTTACTTATAAGGTGTCATAATCCACTTCCTTAAAGGATAGGCTTTATCACCAACAAGTATTTGCGAATCATCCCATCATCTTCGACATCAAGAAAAATTTTTGAATTTTGAAATACCTGCAAATTAAAAAAAAATTGTTCAATATAGTACGAAAATGTTAGTTGAAAATCAATATTCACAATTATAATGAATGCATTTATTGTCTATAGATTGGTCCAACTACATTCTCTTTACTGATAGTTTACAAAATATATCTTACCCTGCTATCATGTGCAGAACCAGGAAATCCAACCATAATGTTAGTGAAAATTTTGTTAACAGTAACTATTCCCTGAAGTTTAATCGAGTGATTTCTATTCTTATCGATGTAGCTTTCCTGCTGACCGGTTGGACACTTGAACTTGATATTGCAACCATCTATTGCTCCAATTACTCCTTAAAAAAATAAAACCATTCAGGTGGATATTATCTGACATCTCTCAATGTCTTACCTGGAAAGCCACTCTTACGTCTTACGTCTGAATTCCCTCTCAATGTTTAGTGTTTCCTGTTGGTTGGGCCATGAAATATATCTTGTCTGTAGTTCAAGGATTTTGGGAATAATTAACTCAACTGCACTGTATACTGTTGAGAGTGCTACATTGAACCTATCAGACACAGATATCAATGTATCACCTTTTCCTAGCCACCAAAGGAACATCAAAACACATTTCTCCATGGAGACAGGATGCTGGCCACCAACAAATTGTCTTTCAGTGCAATTTATAGCAGCCAGAAGGTTCACAAATGTATCTCTAGTCAATCTAAAAAGATTGAAAAAATCTCTCTCAAGATACTGTGGCAACCAATCTTCATAATAATCTGGTGAGCGTATATGCACCAAATTAGTGGAGAGAAATATTGGAAGAAGTACTTCCTCCTGGTTATCATCTCTCAAATATTTATAAATTATATATCTTTGGAGATCCTGCTCATAGTGAATATCGTTAATGAGTGCTAATATTATGCAATTCATTTTAAATTTGAATCAACTTAATTAACCCACACAAATCATAAATGGAACAAATAATAATAATCTGTAACAAAAACTTTCAAAGTATCGACCTTGTTTGTTACTTCGTTCCTTGCTCAAGCTCAATGGCAAATGACAAACGACATTGTTTTTAAAATATTTCGTCTTCGCCATCGTCAAATCTATGACGTAAAATTGAATATGTTTTTAAAACATCATTGAATACGGTTCAACGCCAAAAAATAGCTTTAATATTTGTA
>CAJUYI010006293.1:0-14024 GCA_910591695.1 Galerucella pusilla
GCGCGCAGCTGTTGGCAATTCCTTCGTTTTTATGGACGATAACGCCCTACCTCATCGGACCAGAGCTGTAAATGAGAATCTTGAAACTGAAGGGATCAATCGTTTTAACTGGCCTGCCCTATCTCCTGACATGAATCCCATAGAACATGCTTGGGACATGCTTGCCAGGGCAGTAGCAGCACGCAGAAATCCACCCAGGAGTGTGCAAGAGCTTGTTCATGCGGCCCAAGAAGAATGGCGAAATATTCCTCAACAGAATATCAATAATTTGGTAAACAGCATGGGCAGGCGACTTCAAGCTTGCATAAATTCTAGAGGTGGAAATACTCTTTATTAAAAGTTCTCATGCAGGTTCTCACTTAACCTTTTCTTAAAAAAAATCAATTTGGATTTAATTTATTTAATTTCTAAGAATACTTTTTATGTTTAAAGCAAGTTTTTTATTGGATAATAAAAATTTTGTCAAATATACATGTTTTTTTTTTATTGAAACTAATTATTTGATTAATCTCTAATCCATTTATAATGAACACATTTTTTTTTTCGGAGATTTAGGGTGATGCAAAACTTTTGAATCTATGTGTATGTTGCTATTGAGGTATATAATGCTGTTATTGATAATATGCTATTAATTTGACACTTTAACTAGTAATTCTATGAAATAACTAGGTATTCTATAAATTAACTAATGAGAGACAGTTAAAGTGTGAAATTAACAATTCATTTGAAATGGAATTGAACTAATGATAGACAATTGAAATGAAAAAGAAGCAATTCATCTAATTTATGCGGTGTATAAATGGTATTTATTGAAACGTACCATAAAATCCTTTGTTACATTGAGGATTACTACAATGACACTTGGAATAACGAACAACATTATTTCTGAAACAAAAACATTTTTTGTTGACACAAATTTGGTTAAATACAAGAGAGTTTTACACTTTAACGGACACGATCAGTTATTTCATGTAATAACTAGGTATTCTATAAAATAACGGATTTTATACTTCAACGGTAACATATACAAATAAAGATGTAGAATTTAGTAGCATTTAATCCATATTATTTATGAGATCTCTGTATAGGTCAATTAAATCCGTTCCACACTGTATATACCGATTAACTTGCCCGAGTAATATCCAGCTGGTTATACGTAACATCATATCACATTATCAACTTACATATATCTATTATTAACCCGTTCTCACCTTCGTGATAGGTTTTCTGAGCAAGCTGTAAAAATAAATGCAAGCTGTCCCGAAAAATGCTTGAATTTCCAGTTTGGACGCGGTCCACACATGCAGCATCCCTGATAAGAGGTCTTAATAATACCGATCTGGAATTATCAAGTGTTATTTTTGGTCGATATTACAATATTATGTTATATTAAGTGAGTGTCACTTGATATAAACCAGATGGGATTATTATGTTGACCCTCTTGACCTATTTAACCCTATTTATGTAAATTTTCTTACACCTTGCTTTACTTACATTGAAAGGGAATTCGATATATTATAATTTGAATAAATAGTTATCTATTCACTAGCTTGAATAAAAGCTCTGTATAAATTTGAATTTAACAAATATAATATTGTCATCATTATTTTAACTGTCTGGATTTCAGATATATATATATATATAAGAAAATAGTCTGGATGGTTTTCCAGAAGTAAGCACATCCCAAACACAAATTCGTTTAGGGTTGTTTAGTTTACAAGATGTTCTCCTGCAATCTTCAACTGAGTAGGAAACGATTCAGCAGACGTTTTGCATAAGAACATCTCATGAATATTAAATATAGCGGCTTGTCTTGTCTGCGTTTAGACATTGGCGGTACATATATAAGTTGAAAGTTTGATATTTATACTTTATCTTTATTAAACAACTTCCCTTGAAATGTCGAAATAGTATATTAAACATCAAGGTAGTGAAGACAATTATTATTGACCGAGCACCAAAATTATTTCGCGAAGGGCTTTATCCCCGAGCGGAATAAGGTGCGAGGCTTATAAATGTCTTCACCACCATGATGTAGGTATATACACATAGATTCAAAAGTTTTGCATCACCCTAAATCTCCGAAAAAAAAATGTGTTCATTATAAATGGATCAGAGATTAATCAAATAATTAGTTTCAATAAAAAAACGAGTATATTTGTCAAAAAATTTCATTATCCAATAATAAACTTGCTTCAAACATAAAAAGTATTCATAGAAATTGAATAAATTAAATACAAATTGATTCTTTTTGAAGAAAAGGATAAGTCAGAACCTGCATGAGAACTTTTAATAAAGAGTATTCCCACCTCTAGAATGTATGCAAGCTTGAAGTCGCCTGCCCATGCTGTTTACCAAATTATTGATATTCTGTTGAGGAATATTTCGCCATTCTTTTTGGGCCGCATGAACAAGCTCTTGTACACTCCTGGGTGGATTTCTGCGTACTGCCACTGCCCTGGCAAGCATGTACCAAGCATGTTCTATGGGATTCATATCAGGAGATAGGACAGGCCAGTTCAAACGATTAATCCCTTTAGTTTCAAGATACTCATTTACAGCTCTGGACCGAAGAGGTCGGGCGTTATCGTCTATAAAAACGAAGGAATTGCCAACTGCTGCGCGCCATAGTCTCACGTGAGGATGTAGAATCTCTCTGAGATACCTATCACCAGTCATCGTTCCCTCCACATGAATTAATTCTGTGCGATCATTACACATGATATCAGCCCAAAACATAGCACTTCCTCCTCTGAAGGGCGACACGGGGCAAGCTGAGCAACTCTCGTTGGATCCCGCCACACACGTATTCGATGACTATCTTGTACCAAACAAATCCTTGTCTCGTCGGAAAAAACACCGAATTCAAAAATTCTTCAGGCAAGTCCACGTGTTCTTGAGCCCCCTGTAGTCGGCGAACTCTGTGCTCAAGTTGTAGTCTGGGCACTCTTATTAGTCGGCGACACCTCAAACCTGTCGCAAGTATTCGTCTTCGTAATGTCGAGATCGATACTTGAACTCCCAACGCATGACTCATATCTCTTTGGAGTGCTAGTATTGCCATGGTCGGGTTTCTTTGGATAGTTAAGTGGATATAGCGGTTCTGCCGCTGATTAGTAACACGCCTTCTACCGCTTCTAGGTCTATCACGGAGAGAATTGGTCTGGAGATACCGGTTCCATACACGAGACACATCACTTTGCCAAACGCCAACTCTGTTTGCAACGAACCTTTGAGAATAACCTTCTCCAACTAAAGCCACTATTCTTGCACGGTCAATCTCACTTATGACTTGACGATTCATGTTTGCACTTAAAATCGTAAAAATCAAATGCCTTGAATGTTAAAATGATCGCACTAAAAATGTTATCTCACAAAAAAAACTGCAAACATCTGTATATTGCAAAAAATATGGAACATATTGAAATGGTAAACATTGATAAACAAGCCAAAAAAAAATTGTTAGCGCGAAAAAATTCCTTCGCATCCGAAGAAGGTGATGCAAAACTTTTGAATCTATGTGTACAATTTTTACCACTACTAGTCAAATTCAGGATGAAAATTGAAAATAATTCAGAAATGCACCAAGAGAAGCGCTTACCCCGTCGTCTGACTGACAAGTACACTGTCAGTTTTCGATATATCATGAACGTACTCGTTATGTCATCAGTCATTTTTCGTTAAGCGCGAATTTTAAGCGAATGCCATTTTTATTCAAATAATTTTATCTAGATAGGTAATTTCAAACAGCAAATATGTTAAAGACAATCTCCTGCGTATACAAAATTATGCTGCACAAGTTTTTGTTAAACTACCTGATTTCTCAAAATATTTAGACATTTTTCCACTACTAGCTGTGAAGTTGACAATGGGCTCATTTACATATTTTTTTTATTTCACCATTAGGAAGAGCACATCATTTCGAGGCTCTGTGCAAAAAATTAGACGTCAGCGAGACTCCTAAGTCGCCTAAAAAAATTATGAACATTAAACAACGCTCTTCTCCGAATTTCAGGCGTGACGTCATCGCATATGAAATCTCTCGTTCAGAGGGCCGATCGGTTTTCGGTTAGATGACTACTTAAGGTAGATTCATACCATAGGTCCGGTCACGGTCAGATATCGGTCCGCTAACTGTCTTGTTTTTTTCCGATCCATTCATACTAGCAGTCTCGTGCCAGTCATTTAACAAGCAATGTTTTCCAACTTCACGACAAGAGACTTAGCCGTAATGGCTTACATTCTTGATGAAGATGAGAAAAATGAATATTTTAAAAAGAAGCTTAATAGGGGTTTTTGGGTGCATCCCATAAACATTAATAGAAAAGAAAAAGGAGAATTTTTTACTCTGTATGGTAATGTTTTGGATTACGAATTCTTTTTATTTCCGAAATGATAGTTCTTCATGTTCTCTAACAAATTCTATTAATTTTTCATCCATATTAAAAAATACACAAAATAATTTAAAAAGATATGGCACAAATCAAACGTAAATAATCTGTCTCTGATCGTAAACTTGTCCACACTTGCGATTTTACTCAAATGGCACGGTCTCGGTACGATCAAAATATTCGTAGAGAGAAAGGCCGCGGTCATTTGATTGGATCGTTCCCTGACCGTTCCTATTAATGTGAATACTTTAATATAAATTGCATGTTCTAATATTTGATCTGACCGTGACCGGACCGCGAACGGACCGTGATCTGACCTATAGTATGAATCTACCTTTAGCTAGTAACAGTGCCTACTTTGCTGGCTTATATGCTCATTATTTTTTATTATACGTTTTAGCAAACTCTAAACAGTGTTATTTTCGTGAAATAAGAACGTTTAGAAATAATTTAAACTATTCTACACTATGGACCAGAACCAGAGTAAAAAGAGCTATAAATATTGCGCAGTTCCAGAATGTAAAAGTACTACGATTAAAAACATTTATTTCTATTGATAAGGATGCAAAAAAAAATGGAATGGCAGAAAAGCATAAAAAGACTCAAAGCATTCACTGATAAGTCATTATACTTTGTTTGTATTTTCAGGATTTCATTTTTCTTCAATCAGAATCGTTATAAATTACCTTATAAAATACGTTGTGAATCCATATTGAGAGGGTTATTGAAAACCACGCGCTTGTATTAATCTAAATTTATTAAGAAAAGTAGATAATATTGTTCTTATAGCTTGTGGTGTTATTAATGTTCAAAATTATTTAATAAAATAATGGGTCAGTTTTTCACAAATTAAATTTGATCAAATACTGCTTTTTTCCAAAAAAACAGGTAATTTTTTTCAGTAGATCATCAACAAAACTGGCGTATATTATATGTTTCAAAAGAAATTATTTTATTTGATTCAAAGTCCGGATCAGCTCTAACAAATATCGCTTTTTTACCAGTGAGGTTAATGTGCATTTGAATCTGATTTCAACATTGGTGATTTAATTTCCACTACACATTCATCATATTGCTATATTACCTATATTATTTTAATTGACAAGGACAGAAAAACTTAATACTGGTTGGAGTAGAATGAAGTCAACCAAGGTAAACATTTTAATAATGATTGTTTCGAAGTAGCTGATAAACTTAAGAGTTATATACTTTATCCAAATCTAAAGACGCGTCCACATTATGTCGAATGGTGTCGATCCAGTGTGGACGGTCGCCCGACATTGTCGATCCATGTCGGGTCGAATCGAATGCAAACCCGGACCAAGTCGGTACGGATAAAAGGAAGTCGAATCGACATGGCTAGTCTGGACGTGTCGAAGCATGTTGTTCAACATTTCCGAAACGTAGTCATTTTGGTTAGTTTTGTGCGCTGTGTAGTATCTCAATATGGATTGGAATGAAGAGAATAACATAAGAACAGCTCAAGAAGACCTATATGAAACTTGGTATAATATATATTTTTAAAGTTTAAAATGTTGTCAGTTTCAGTAAATAAATAAAAAATCTCAAATACGAGTACATTAATTTAGTTATACTTTTCTTACCTTGACAAAATCTCGGAGCGCTTCTACCAGGCCATCACAGACTGATGGTACGATACTAGAGATCGCTTGCGTGGTAGCCCAGTGATTTGTGTGAATCCCCAGTGGCTAAGAATCTTAGCGTTACTGCAAGGCGCTCGGTCACGGTAATAGCTTTTCTGAATGACGTATCTTTGTTAATTATTTTTGGTGCTATCATTCTTAACAAATTTTCAAAATCGGTACTCTTCACTATAAAAAAGTTTCTGAAGCTCGCGTCGCATCTGTAATCCAGGTTTAACTCATCAACCTCATCTAGAAGTAAATCCTTTATAAATTCCTTTGGATGATATTTTTTCCTACTATTGACGAGGCTGGGTCGTACCCAAAATCTTCGAGGGCGACAAAAACGCTGTTGCTGGTTTCCAACAACTGCAATAATAATTGCAGCAGCAGCTGCCACTACAGCATCTTCTTCACCAGTCATAATTGAAAATTGAAATGACGCAAAACGAATTCAAAGTATTTTCAGTTTTGATGTCGGCGATGTATGTCGGTCAACACGTCCACATATACTGACGATGTGGACGAGTTGAAAGTCGAACCTGTCGAATGAGATTTGTCGATCGACCTTGTCGATCGACACCATTCGACAAAATGTGGACGCGGCTTTAGGGAGCATTAAAGTAAACAAACACATACGACATACGATATCTGTGGATAGAAAGCTGAATTAAAATTGTCAAAACCACTTTTTAACATTTAGACTGCAGAATTTTTTGTTTATTTTTTCAAAATACCTTCAAATAATGTTCGTAGGTTGTTATACTCTTCAATTTGTCATTACGTCACTCGGAAATTTTACCTCGTTAAAGGTTTTTCTTTGCTACTAATTACAACTTTTCGTTAAAAAATTACTTGACATCAATATATTTTGTATTCTACGAATAAATTGCCAATTATATTTTAAAAAAGCAGAAAATTTAAATGCTAATAACTAAGATTTATTGCTATTTAGATACCCATAAACAATTTGTTTTATTTACATAGTCATACCGATATAAAAAGATTTCGTTTTACGCGATATTTTTGAAAATAATTACTATTTTACGATAACTAATATATGTTATTTGCTAATATTGTAAAAACGTCACCAGACAATAGACAATACTGGAAAAAAAGTTTATTTCTGGTACTTGCATAATATTATATACATACATTGTAAATAACCCTGCATTTAAGAATTGTTAAAGAAATAACTGTTTAAATAATAGTGATAAAAAATTCTAAGTGATTTTTAACATTATGGCTAAAATTATGTATCTTTATACAAGGTATCATATAAGAAAATATTATATATATATACTGGGTGGTCCGTAAGTAATGGACCAAAGTAAAATGGAAGATTCTTGGCCTAAAAATGTAACAATCTGACGCAACTTCTTTTAATAAAATATTGATGGTAAAAAAGATACAGGGTGGCAAAGTTGAAATGTCAAGAATGTTTTTTCTCAGTAAATTGAAAGATTTTTGATATACAAACGTAAAAATTTGAAGATCGAGGATTGATGGCCTAATTTTTAATTCATTTATTGGTACAAAAATGATAATTTTAGTAGGTGCTGTTGTTGTATATAATAGTATATTAAAGTATAAGTGGATATGAGGGTCTTTAAGACACGCGCGATTTTTCGAGCACGACGGCGAAGCCGGAGCCAACTTTGTTGAAATTTGGTCAGTTTACAACGGCCTCTAAAGACGATATCAAAACATGTGTCAGATTGTAAGGCTAGTTTTCCAATGTTTCCAAATTTTCACCGCTCCTAATTATCCAATCACCTCGCTGAAAAATTCGTTGTATTTGTATTTGTATCATCTACAATTCGTGTTTCCACACCATTACGATTACTATGTGGTGAAATCATTTTGACCTTAGTCTATAATGATATTAGCTCTAGGGACGTCTAATTACCGCGAATGTATCCCCAGTACGTCCGTTTTAAGACCTAGAATATCTAAACTGGTCATTTTGGTTACATACTCAGAACATCCTTTTTAGGTAGGTACTCGTGGACCCAAAATGAGCATACTCGGGATATACAGTTCCATGGTTACTGGACGTCCCCAAAACGTACCTAGAACGTCGATTGTACCAAATCTGGACGGTACGTCTTTTTTTTTAAGGAGCCGTCCCTTCACCGGCACCACCTCAGCCTCGACGGTACGTCTTAGTCGGACATTCCCCGTACGTTTTGAGGACGTGGGTGTGCTAATGGGTATTAATTAGTTAAATTAAGAGACAGTTTACTGACTGCGCCATGTATTATTTGTAAAGTTTTCATTATTCAAGTATATTAAATATATATTACATTGACATTGTTCTACAAAGTCTGTCTGACAACCAACTGCCTTACAACCCGTGCCAAAACACAGAAACGTCAACTTCAACTGATCGGAAAAATGTCAATTTGGTGTTTAAAAGCTTACTTTGTAAATAAAATATTTTGTCGATGTATTTTCTGATAAAAACGAAATTTAAATAACTAATTGTAAATCAATTTCTGTAGAATATAACTGGGTAGAGCATTTTAATCACTATCAACTATAATAATATACGAAACCGAGCTTCTGGACACTGTCAAACGAAATAATGGTTAATGAGATAAATTCAGGTTTCATATGGGTATATAATGTTAATTAAATGGTAATTATACAGAATTACCGTGCCAGAGAATGCACTTAATAATTAATGGGTATTGATTTTAACTATAGTAACAAGAAATTACAGCTAAATAACTAGGTATTCGTTATAAATTATTATCTGATATATTATTGAATAAATGGAAAATATATACAAGGGTTGTATTTTATGTGATAACATAGTTGGCACATATCGACAAATATCAAAATTGACTGTCATGTTTAGTTAACTTAACGCCTGGTTATCCATTTAAGATCAGTGATAGTGTGCAATGATACAGGAAATCAAGGAAAACTATATTTGCTGATCTTTGAAATTGTTACTTAAGAAAACAGTTCAATAGTGAAAAGATCTCTAGATTTATCTGCTCATTGACGACTATGTATTGTGCGCCACTTAAGTGTGAGCTTTTTCGCAAAACCAAGAACATCCCTAGACTACCAAGACCAAGACTGGCTGGTGAAATTTGTAATGGGTCATTCAAATGAACAAACAAAAATATTTCTATAACAAAAACAGATTACACTCCGCTACGGAATACTTCTGAACTCATTAGCTGTAATCGCTGAAATTTTTTCATACCTTGACTCAGAACTTTCACTTATATAGATCAAGAGCGCTTTCAGACGAGACACTTTGTGTCCGGCCACTAGTGTCTGAAAAGAATCGCGCGGCTAAAAATACACGAGACACATATAAGGAATACGTGTCCGGCCACTGAATTGAAGTGTCTCTGCTCCACTAGTGTCCAGACACTGTGTCTGTGTACGGGCCACTCGTAACACATGAACTTTAATTAGTACGTTCAAACGGGACACGCGTTTCCAAATGACCAATGGATATTTAAAAAGTATTTGTGTTGAATTGAATCAGATACACGTGTACGACTAGTGTCTCGTGTGAAAGGTTCTTTTTTACGGAACACTTTTTGTGTCTTGAATCTTGATTCTAGTGTCCGGCCACAAAGTGTCCCGTCTGAAAGCGCTCTAAATGTATTTTTAGCCGCGTGATTCTTTCCAGACACTAGTAACCGGCCACAAAGTGTCTCGTCTGAAAGCGCTCCCATATGAGTCTATCTTGTGGCTTTAGCTGCCTTGCCTATTTATTTTACTCGATTGCTACTAGCTCTTCAGGTGGATGGGTTTGAAATCTCATTTTTTCATTGTGATAATCTCCTGTAACCTTTAACTTTTATCAGCAATTTCCATTTCTTTTTTTTGGATAAATACTTTGACATACAATAGTTTAAGAGACAAACAAACTTAATACTTTTTCAATGTAACCATAACCATGAGGCATCCTGTACGAACACATTAACTAAACAAAAATAAACAGCTATTATAAATATGTGGATTTGCTGCAAAACCGGAAAATCGAGTAAAAGGGTCAATTCCGTTCACAAAAGACTCATTGAAAAAAAAATGTCAATACGTAAATTTCTAATGAACATCGAATTCCCCCATTTTCAGTAACTCTCCGCACATTATATTATTTACCCTTTACACATAATGTTTTCGCAAGGGACAGTTTCAACCGTCAAGTTCGATAATGAGTGTTCTCTCGATATCTATTAGCTCTAGTGGAGTAGAGGTGAGTGTGCCAATTCCATATAAAAACAACAAATATTATTGAGACTGAGAGGGGGTACTTAGTGTTTATAGAAGATTCACGTCGCTATTACCTGACAGATTCCATAATTATTACCAATAGACTCACTTCCGACTTTCCAACACTTTTCAAATATGACATTTATCAATTGTCAGTAATGTCAATATTGTCAGTTCATGCGCATTTGCAAATTCATAATTAGCTCGTTTCATGAACTGGTTTCATCAGGCAGTGAAAATGTATTTATAATATAATGAAAACGACTAAACATGACAGTTAATTATGACATTGATATTTGCTGACAGGTGCCAACTACACTGTTATATGCCACATTTAAAATATAACCCACGAATCTATAATATACACTGTGTCCGTGAAGTATTGTCTATGATGCTTGCGCATCCAGTGGGGGTTTTCTTTTGCCCAGTATCTACAATTCTGACGGTTAACCTCGCCATTTAACGTGAAAGAAAAATAATGTTTTGTATCAGGGGTCTCGGTGACATTAATCCATCATTTTTTCGCAAAATTGGATTCTTCCATCGGGATCATCTTCGTTTAATTCCTGCACAAGTTTGATTTTATAAGGATGCCATTTTTCAAGCTTTGATAGTTTTTGTACCGTTGTTTTGCTAACACCGATATGGTGACTAACTTTACGCACAGAAGTGTCCACATCTTCTTCAAAACTAATGGCCCCCATTCACTAACAGGTCGCCTGCAGGCCGTGAACTGACGATTGAGGCCACACATTATTCAGTCCGATTTTAAGGTAAAATCTTCAGGCATCGGCCTGAAGGCGATCTCAAATTTCTCTACACACTGTTAGTTGTAGTTGATCCAGAGGTCGAAAGTGCTCTCCGAGAAAATGAATTCCTTAAGGAAATACAGAAAATTGACTGCTTTATTAATACTTTAGGTATTAATGGAAAAATCAGTTAAACAGAGAAAACGATTTTGGGTAAAAGATTGGCTTCAGCAAAGAGAAAAACTGTCTCACTTAAGCCTTATTAAAAAACTGCGACATTCTAATACAGACGATTTGAAAAATTATCTTCGTATGGATGATAAGTAAAACATCTAATGCTGTATCAGCATATGCAGAGGGACGACCTGATTTGCGTGCATTTTCAACCGTACCAGTTTCTCGAAATTCCTCCCCAATCTTACTGACTCTTCTGGGTGACTACAACCTGTTGAGATCAAAATAATGCATAAGTCAAAGTAAAACTGCGCTAAGAGTTTTAACAGGGATCCTAACGGGACATTTTCGCCTGAATGGGCACCTGAAAAAGCTCAAAATAGTGGAGGGAAAAGAATGCAGATTTTGTGGAATGGAAGAAGAAACCTCCATCCACATACTTTCCAGCTGCACAGCACTTCAGAATCCTAGAGCACAGCACCTGGGAGATTACTGGATAGAAGAGGAACATTTGCCTAAGTTGAAGCCTGCAGACATCCTAAAATTCCTCCGGGAAATAGGACTAAAGGAACTACTGAGACTCTCCTCAGAAACTGAGTAGAAGTAAGGGGGTACAATAGATCTTTTAGGTCTCAGTGAATGTCACCCCAAAAAACACACATACATACATACTGACTGTTGAACGCGTTATATGTCTCTATGGATATTTATCATTAAACAAATTACACACTTCCATTTGAGTTCGCGATCTTTCTCCATACCCAATCATCATAAGTATTTTAATTTTTTGTTTTACACTTAACTCCATTTCTATTTCAAATTAAATCTAAGCAAGAATCAAAACACTCACTAATACCAAAAATATTGTAGTACTATAAACTGTCACTGAACATCAATAAATTATCAAACAAATAATGACATTTCACAAAAAAACTAGACGACTATGTTTTTTTTAAATTGTTAAGAAATAATTTCTTTCATATTCTGTCCGCTAGACAATAAGTATTTTTGATAATTTAACTAATATAGAATGTTACGCGTTACTTTATGAGCACACACAAAACTATTGTATTCTTGTCCACCCTGTACCAATTGGAATCAACATGGGAACAGCTCAGCTAGAGTAATCCGAAAATTGAAACAAAATGGGGATGTTCCATTCAAAAAAATGACGGTGACGTTATCACTCGAATGTCATTCACCCTGTATATTAGATTATTTTAAAATACGGTAAATTAAATTCAAAAATCGACGTGTTTCAGGATTATTTCTTAAAATGGTCTGTTTAGCTAAAAATGAATTTGTTCCATTTGTATGATAATAATCTATAGATGTGCCTTAAATAACAGTCCGTACCTCTACATCAGTTGGATATAACTGGACTGAGTGTTAGTATTTTCCTTCCCATTTGAAACCGGTTCCCTGCCGTTTAATAGGGATCGTGTGAATTATTATCTTATCAAATATGGGAAATATAGATACTTCTCAGGATTTTCTAGGTCTCTGGGTTAATTTAAAAGTTAATAGATGTGGTAGTTTTGAACTGAAGAGAATAAATGATGTTTTTATAAAATATAATCGAGAAAAACAAACAAGAGCCCCGGAAAATGTGCTATTGTTTATCAGTAAATGTAAATATAATCGAAACAATATGACCGATTGATATACAGATTGCGAAATTTCTTATGGAACCTTTCTGATTACACAGGTTTGACAAGAAAAATATGAGAAAACAGCTTGAAAGAGAGAGAGAGAGAGAGAGAAAGAATAATTGTGCGCGCGCATCGAGGCGTGTTTTTAATTCTAGAGGCTGGCCGAATGTTGATTGTCCCACTATTTTAACCGCTGTTGCCAGAACCGCAGATTAATTTGTACAAATGATATTTTTGTCTCGTTATGGTTGATTTTTTCCGAAGTCATGCACAATAGGTAAAACCAAATACTTTTAACCCGCAACATTGTCCTTTACAGAGAGAATTCACATTTAAACTGCTATTCCTAGGTCTTTTCGCTACAAACGTTGATCACGTTGGAAGCGCATGCCATTGTATTTGAAAATAAAACATTTACAATATGCCTTCATATACATACTTAACCTGAGAAAAAGTGCAAATTGTAAGATAGTATTTTGGCCGAAGCAATCGTCAATTTGTTTATTGTAGCATTTGAAAATCGCCCAATTCCTTCAGTCAACAATTGTGAAAATAATTATTAATTTCGGGATGGATGTGTTTCATACTGTAGAAAATGCCAAGCTTCGAAGATCCAATCAAACGTCCAATAAACGATGAAAGGCAAACTAGAGAATTAAATGTTTGTTTAGCAGTTGAAACAGGACAACCATCTTCTTCAAGAGAAATTGCTGAAGAGGTCAACATGGATAAGAGAACTGTACAGAATATTTTAAAACGGAACGGGTACCATTGTTACAAGGTTCAGACAACACAGGAAATATTTCCCGAGGACAATATCAGACGAATGGATTTCTGTGAGGAGATGATGGAAAGTCAAAATGCTGACGAGAATTTTTTGAAAAATATTTTATTTACGGATGAGTCAACTTTTTCATTACATCAAAAACACGATCCATTCGTCACAAGATATTGGTCTCAGGAAAATAAACATCTAAGCACTCCAATCTGAACACAGTATCCGCAGACAAATTGAATTTTAACATGTACAGGTTACGTATTAACGATTGTATTTTTTTATTTCTTCAACACCCTCACTCTTTCCATGTTGGGAACATACTGAATACCACCAACTGTTCTCTCTGTAAAGGACAATCAACATTCGGCCATAAGAACACGCCTCTATGCGCG
>CAJUYI010006294.1:0-14023 GCA_910591695.1 Galerucella pusilla
ACTACTACACCTACTACTACTACTACTACTACTACTACTACTACTACTACAGAATGTGCAGACGAGCCTTGACCTAGCAAAACTAAAGTCATGGTTCCGGCACTGAGGCCACTGGCGGCCACATTGTGCCATTCCTGCTACCTAGACATCCATGAAGCCGAGCCCTTCAATAAAGGCCACAACTTTTTTCAGTGGATGCCTGCTTGTGTCTCCAGGGGGCCATGACAGGGACTCCCAAGATTCGCCTGCGTAATACAGCCCAGTGTGGACACTCTAAGAGAACATGGACTGACGTTTCGTCAGTCATGCCGCAACCCCTATATAGGGAACTTTCCTCTACTCCTAGGTTGTAGAGGTGCTTCCTCACACAGCAGTGCCCTGTTAGGAGTCCTGCTATCTTCCTCAACCTATTCCTTGGTAGTTCAATAGCTGCCCCAGCGTGTCCATCAGTCCATCCCTTCAGTAGAAGTTTGGATTGTCTAGGACCCTGCAGAGCATTCCAATGAGCGAGGTCCTGAGTTGATGGTATATCCACTCATGGCTTTAATTGCTGCCTGACTGTCGGTGTATATGGTTATGCGTCGATCCACATAACCTCTGTCTAGGTTTATCTGCGCACATTCCAAGATAGCATATATCTCGGCCTGATATGCAGATAATATACCATCACCCAATGGTATACAGATTTGTGTCCTTGGGTTCCACCAGAGCATGAGCCATCTGTGAACCAGACAGTCCCATGAGGCTCTTTATCCCAGGATTCCCTGTCCCGGAGCATAGCCCTGTATGGGGTTGCGAAGTAGTACTTGCGCAATCTAAAACCCAATCAAATAATTGGCAGTTGTCGGACATGCCTTATGGTTATTTTTCCTTCCCCTTCTGGAAAATGTAACCCAAATTATAGTTTGTCTCAAAGTATATCGTCATAGCCTTTGCCAGCAATAATCTAAATATGACCATTTATGACCTTCTTAAAAGAATTTTACCTGAAATGAAACCCAACAAGAGTCGAGTGACATGGCAAGTGCGGGCCTATGAGTTTTGTTTCGGGTGTATGATGGCTGTATTTATTTGGCAATATTAAATATTCCGTTTTAGCGTGCGTTTTCAAAGAGCTTCTATACGAGTATTATAAGTTATCATTAATTTTTTTCGAAATGTTGCGTCGAAAATACTTGTCTTTTGTTGCAAAACAACTCTGTTATAAATAGTGTTCAACAGTAGGTAAACTTCAGCCGCTAGAGCTGTTCTAGGTGGGGATATTGTTTTGACGGAGCGTAAAAGAAATTAGAGATAGAGTTTAAGCAAGAACAAAATCGTCAGCCTACTTTGGGCTCCAGGAGACTTTGGAATAGAAAGGAACGAAATAGCAGATTAGCCCTAACACACTTTTGGAACTGGAAACAATAATATTAGACGAATAATATACTAGTACCAAGTAAGATCGGAAAAATATATAGACCCGAAGCTACTGGACAGCTAAGGAATACTTGAAATCTGTAGAAGCCTAGAATTCCTTCAAGGAATCTACTGCCATCTGATAATTTTCTAAGAAACTAATTAGCTTATTACATCTTTTAGATCTGATAGTTTTCAGCCCGAAAATATACATCTCATACAGATGTTATTGTTTAAAATTTCATCGTATAAGTACCTAATTCTAATATAAAAAAAATTATAATCCTTTATAAAAGAATAACAAAGAGGTAAAGCTCGGAAAGTTGCGGTGATTAAAATTATTGCAACAAGTTGTTGATAAATCAAGAGTTATATCCTCGCCCTTTCGCCTTCCTCGCAACATTTCCCTTTCTCCTCTACTTATATCTGGATTTTCTGTTTACCACAGCGTGAAATAATATTCGAGCTGAGCCCTTTAAAATTCGTTCCAACTATGATCAAATAAATTTCCATATTATTATAGTTTCTGGAACTTGGAGTTACTGTAGGTATTTTCCAACGAGAGCTATTTTAAGCGTTTTCGACTGGCAGATAAACTCGAAACTTTTAGTTGACGGGAGATTACTATCGACATAGTCGCCCTAAAGCATTATTGATTATACTATTAAGTAATTAAATTCAAAAGCAAGAAATGGTTGCATAATTATTTCACACATAACTAATCCAGAAAGAATAAGCCTCCGATGTTCTGGAAGTTTTTTTTATCACTTTGAACTACAAATTATTTACTCTGATCTGGGTATTTTACCAGCTGTGAAATAACCAAAAAAGGACGGTCTACGATAAATATGTGTGAGAGACGAATATTTCTGTTTATTTTAAACAAAGACAGTGCCGTAGACGTAACGATACGAAGTTTTCTTTTTACGAGAAATTTCAAGGTTTCTATTAAGAATTTTCACCACTGTCAAAAGGAATATGATATTTGTAACAATTTATACCAAATTTATACCAAAATAATAACAATTTATCTCTTTTTATGATACTAGTTGACTGAATTTTTATTTGCGGCGACTCTGATCAAACAGGCGGACAAAGACCGGGGAAATCGGTCCAACGGGCATTCCGCAATTTTGTCGAAAGCGAAACGTTTCGGACCCGGGCCACTCGATGTCTGTGATGTGGTGTGGGGCGGCGCAACAGCGGGTGAGGATCGTTTCCGCTATTAGCATTTCCCAATGCGGCAGATGTGACCGCTCCTAACTCTCTCTCTTTTCCACGCTACCCCACTTCATACGTTCGTCCCGCTGTAAAACCACTCACCGCTAGTCACGGTAGACTTTATTCCAAATACGTACAGAGCATAAATATTACTTGTTCAACTGGAAAATAATATATTGCGCTATTAATTAATTATTTGTTGCACCAAAAACATTAATTATTTGTCAAAGTATAAGGATAATAGTAAGAAAATACGATAGACTCCGTTTTACATAAAAAGAAGTCATGTGAAGTTGCAGTCGTATGCGCGAGCTTGTTGTCAAAAGCAGCGACTTCAAATCAGTAGCGTAACGTTTTCATATTCTTTAGGTTAACACAAAATTGGAATATTAAAATTGTAATTATAATATAAGGTTGAGTTTAAATAAAACATATTTGGGAATTCTTTGAAGCTTTTTCGAGATATTTTCACATGCAATATATAGACAATGGTATATGAAAATACTAATGGCGATTTAAACTCAATTACGTTCTTGTATTATTAAAAAAGGTGAAAAAAACACAAATTACGGTACTTTGAATTTTTTTCTTCTGTTCCAGTGTTGGCTTTGGCTTCCAAAAAAACTCCATTCACTTACCGTAATCTGGTCGGTCTGTATCGACACTACTGGACTGGACTGAAGGCATGAGTGAGTCTACGTTGCCTACACATAATTAACGTGAAATCGACAGTTCTTGTCTGTGGATTTAGACTGCCCGTTCCAAAACGAGTGTCTGCCGGTTGGACACACACTGCTCTGCAGTGTATTACGGACGACAGGCTGAATGTGGCTACACCAGGAACAAAAAATTGTGTTTGTTACAGCGAATACACGTAAAAATACCACTAAGCGGTATATAGTAAACGGATGGTGTTTAAGATACATCGTCTGTAGCATTCCCAGACATTGATTTTTTCGCCTTTCTCGAACTCCTTTCTAGCTGCTTAGCGAAGATTATTTATTTTCTATTCGACAGTTTTGTATACCTACTTCCAAAAGATTCTGCAATTATGCAACTTACACGCCCGTTTGAAGAACTGGAACGATAATTGGCAACTGCAGGTGAACAAAAATTTCCGCTGCACATACAATTCTCGGAAAATACAAGCTCTAACCTATCGACACAGGCCAGCCGACCGGCTATAATTGAATGGGTATTTGAAGAAATAGGTACTAAGGGTAAAAGCTGCTGATGCTGATGCTGGAGAAGTATTCAAGCACATATTCAAAGCACCAAGTACAATCATCTACCTATAAGCTAGCTTCCACATTTTTGATAGATGTCAATACCTATTATCCATGATTATGTTATACAATGGAATGTTATCTTTGTTTGTTGCTTAGAGATACATAAATTATCTATCTGTTACCTATTAGATTAATATATTATCCTCGCATTCATAACGAGTACAAAGGCTTCGGGTGATACGTATCTTAACAACGTTCCGAAACTAAATCTGTGTCCCAACGACATTAAAAAGTGAAAGCAGAACATAGGGTGAAAATGGAATGGATAAAGAACAAACAGATTCAAGCCACCGCAGAGATTCTAGAGGGTACAGGATTCTTTCTAATAAACCCTAATCATGGTGGAAACAAAATGTGCTTTTACGAAAAGTTTATTGGAAAGAAGTTACGTGCTTTTATTTTGTTACTTTTATTTTGAAACTAGTAACAGTGCGTAAAAAACGTTACATTGGGATATGTATTGAGAAATACAAATATCAATTATTATTAATTTGAGGGTTAAAAATGTATTAACAAGTTGGAACTAGACGAAAATTATCTACAAAACTTCTAAACTGACCATGAGATGATATGACGTGATATGGTGATTCTGTTTTGGGTTGGAAAGTGCTTTTTCATGTTTTTAGGTGAAATGTGAACACGGAAATCATTTCACACAAAAGTCGATACGATGCGATTTAGCTTTTGCAATTGATTTTGGAAAAACATTTTCATGCTCCGTGTCGTCTAATTATTGTTCTCTATCTTTGTGGAGAAATCTAACAAGCTTAATAGTTTTTCTGCTTTTTCAGGCTTTCATGTTACTTTTGGTGCCTAAACCGAGAGAGAAAGGAACTGGGATTGGTACATGTTCACGTCAAGAGAAGAAAAGATGGAAACTGAAAAAATGTGAGGACATCAGTGACCTACAAGTAACTACCAGAAAGAAAGGAGTCAGGAGCTGCAAAATTAGCCAGATCCACTCTAGGTACAGTGAAAGACCAATGCTCATATTAAGAAGAAGAAGAGACGATAAAGAAGATCCAACATGTTAGGAAGAACTGAGAAGAAAAAATGGACCGACGCAATGCTGTCAGTGTCTAAAATGCCATTTTGTGACAAGGGTTCTTACTGGATTATTAAATATATTGCTTTAAATGTAAGCCTCATTAAAGGCGGATTCATGCAACGTTCATTATCATTACATTTTCATTATATTATAACTACATTTACATTAGAAAAAGTTAATTACTATAGTTTCCTATATGATGTTCATGCAACCACATTATTGATTTTCAATTACACTATTGCATTAAGAAGTTGGTCTACTTTCAACTATACATTATAATTACATTATATTTTTAGTGAAAACCATAGAGAAATATAATAAAATGTCTATGTCTATGGTGAAAACGCTGAAAACCATGAAATCGCATGCGCCAACAATGTTACAGCTGTCATTCCAAGGTCTCCTTCTATTTCGAGCAGCCACTAATACTTTCAGAAGTAGAGAAACTGATATATTCCAACACGTTTTTGCTGAGAGAACCTCATAACTTCCAAATAATTGCAAATAACTGACCTCCTAGCACAACCACAAACGATTCAAATAATATGACGTTTATCAATTGTCAGTCTTGTCAGTTCATAATTAATTCGTTGCATGAGCTGGTTTGATTAGGCAGTGATAATGTAATTTAAGTGAAATTATAATGTAATGAAAATGTAATTATAATGCACGTTGCATGAATCGGCCTTAAATGTATTTAATTACATTCACCAAATTTTTGTAGCATAACTTACCTAACCCTATTAATATTATTTAAGTGAGAATTAGCTCAAAGCCAAACCGTTTTAATGGAATTGTACTGAGTATAGAAATTTAAAAAAAAATCCGCAATAACTCTCCAAATAACATAAGTTAGATTTAATAAAACATGTTTATCGTTCGGCATTCTCTCTAAGGAAGCTCAACTCACACTTATTCGATTTTTATCCACAAGAATCCCATAAAGTCTTAATTTTTCTTGTCTCGACAAAACTTAATGGATGTTTGGATGACTATTAAGAAGCAGATGGGCCGTAATAAGTACATAGCAAAGAAAACAACCGAAACGTAAAGAATAAAAGTTTGCACCAGCCAGTAATCACTGGTCTGCGATTGAAGAACTCGAAACACAGCTCCGGCGTTTTGTTTTCGACGTTTACTTTCGAGTAACTGCCTTTTGGACCATTCTAATGTATAAGAGGTGGAGATAAATTTCGTTAGTGTGGTTTAGAATGGGAGTGATCGATCCTTTACGTCTTTTAGCCGTCGGCGTTTCCGTTTTACCCCTTTTATACAGTCGCTTGTTTTTACTTCTTTTACATTTTTATTCGTCGACTGAGAATTGCTGTCGTTAATGAAACGCGACGGGATAAACTTTTTTTATGAGCTTTAAGCTGAAATTTCAGTAAAAAAATCGTCTGGTCGAAATCTAGACGAAAATAATTTCGTGGGACTCTTTATATTTGTTAATCGGAAAAAAGTTATCCTACGCCCATGATAGGAGAAATTCGTTCAAATAAATTAATCCCTTATATTAATTTTATCGCACTACCATGGTAAATGGAAATTTTCCCAATAAAATGAACCCTTTCCAAAAATTGTATCATACGTCTATGATGGGAAGAAATTTGTCCAAATAAATTGACCCCCTTATAAATTATTATCGTACGCCCTTGGTAAATGAGAATTTTCACAAATCAATGATTCCCTTACACAAATTTTTTCTTACGTCCATGGTAGATAGCAATTTTTGCAAATAGATGCAACACTATATTGCCGAAAAGGTGTACTTCCCAAACAATAAAAACGTGGTAAAATTTGCAGTGATACAAATGTACCTGTGGCTAAAATCCTATTCTAAAGGCCAGTTAAACTCTTTTGCACCTTAGTTTCGTATAGATATTCAAGTCTTTTCCTCCCGGATTGGCATTGGCAGCGTTAAGAAGTCGTGAAGTCGATAAAAATCACACAAGGAGATACCTAGTTGAGGTTAGTTAAGCTATTTTTTTCATAACTAGAAGTTTATGAGCCTAACCTATATTTTTTAGGTTTCATAATTTGTTTGCAGAAGCCAAACATTCCAGCCTTACATAAACAAATGTACCAATTTCCAATCTTTAGCATCATCATTCAGATTAATTGTTAACTCATGAGGCTGGGAAGCTAGACCAGACGTCTGCAGTCACAAACTTTTAATGTATTTTGAATTTGTGCCCTCTAGGCCACATAATATTATATGTCCCGCTTTAAAAACCGCTTCACCTTCTTTTAGTGGTCTCCTTGAACAGACAACGTGTTATATCGAGGCTGGTACTAGAGTGCCACCAAGATTTAGCTGAAGCCTCGGCAGATAACAATATTATCCTGAGGTGGGTTAAAGGGAACGACAGGAGTAAAGGAAATCGCATTACTGATTCTTTAGCCAGGGAAGCCTCTGGACTAAAAATTCTAGGACCCAGTGACACCTACGGCCTAACCACTTCGACAACTAGCCAAACGTTACACCCATGCTCAATCCCTTAAGAGATGGGATGGAATCAAAGGATGCAGTCTTGCCAGGATCACCCTGGGCGACCCTTTAAAGCTGGCGCCGAAGAAATATTTGGCGATGACCAGGAAAAACCTACGTTTAACAGTAGGATTTCTGACTGGTCACTGTCAACTAAGGAAACACCTCCATACTATGGGGCTAGTGGACACACTTCTATGCAGGATGTGTGAACAGGAAGATGAAACTGTCAGGCATGTCTTATGCGAGTGTCCGGAGTTATCGTCAATAAGAGAGTGTGTGTTCGGTGAGTCTTGGCCTACACCTGCCGATATAAAGTAGATGTATCCTAGTGACCTGTCCACCTTCCTGAGAAGGACAGGATGGACAATGACCTAGGAGGACAACTCCTCGGGAGGATGTACAATGGATCACATGTGGCCTAAGTACTGTGAGCCTACTATAGATACAGATAATGGTCTCCTTCTGACTCCAATAATATTCCATGAGGTTAAAAAGGGTTACTTCAATTTTCGTCATTTTAAGACCTATTTTCTTAAACACTACCACACAAACACGTTCAGGAAATAACGAAAATTACAAATATATAGAAGAGTCTGCCAAACCCACTAAAAACGCCTCGAAAAACACATGAAAAAACTAAACAGCATTAAACACCCTTACAGACTGTTTTGTTGTTCACCGCTATAGCAGCCATATTGAGAAATTCAGCGCCATCTAGTGACACGTGATTTTCTCGAATACATTTCATTGTTAATAATTATTGTATTCTATAACCAAAAGTAGTGTGTTGCATAAAAGCGTGATGATGACGAAAAATCCATGTAAATTTTACTTATTTTTACTACATCAAAGAATAATTTTATCAGTTTGGGAAGGATTTGGTTTGTCCTGACCGGCGGTCAAGTACACGATTCGTTTAACATGTCGTTCGTGATGTAAAAGAGTAAAATAATGTGCAGGAAATTTACTCATCTGAGTCTTAGATACTGTCTGAATAGACATGGATTTCCGAGAGCCTGAACCAGAGAAAAAAAAGCAAGAAGAATGATAGTTGTGGACTATTTTAAATTAATCTTGTGACACCCAAAGGTGCGTACAGACATGTAACAGAACATCGCATCGTAACTCCGTCGCGTAACAAATCTGAACGGCACTGCGTAAGCGTAAGTAACATCGTAACATAGTAACATCGAGGCGTTCCATCGGCTGTCGGTTTTTTGACGCCGCATCAAAGAAATGATACGCACTGATTTTGCACCACTTGTTATCATGTTTGGACATGTCTGCAGTACACAGTCGCGATTTAGTTTTCATTCGTTTATTCAGTTGAAGACGTCAATGTGGAATAGACGGAAGAATCTACAATTAATTTAATAAATAGTTATCGTAGGTACTAAAGAAATTTTATGGGATCCAAAAAATCCCAAACCTAACCTAACAGCAGATGAGTGGTCTTCTGTCAGCACTTAGGCGAGAGAAAGTCAAAATTAAAAAGAGCCATGGTACGGGTAAAGGTAAGTTTGAATAAGTGAATATATATAACCTGCTGCGACAACCTCCATTAAACACAAGGAAAAGACAACTGTTCTGTTGTAAGGACGGAACGGCAGTATATTGCGATTAAAAAGATACACGACGATGTATCTTCGATGCGTAAGAAACAATTGTTACGCGACGGAGTTACGATGCGATGTTCTGTTACATTTCTGTACGCACCTCAAGAGTGTTTAAATTTTCTCAGATGATTACAATTACCAACCAACCAATTTACCAAGTTTATATCATAACACTTCTGTTAGCGTGCGCAATATGTAGTATTTTTCCCTTAATATTTTCCCTTCTATTCGGATAGATTTTGCCGTATTTTCCTCTTTAATCGTCGATAGAAGTTATAACGTTGACGTTGTGGCGCCCTCGTTTATGACGCATAACATCGGCAAGTTACACTACGGGGCGCGATTCGATTCCTCTAACGACCCTCCTTTCGGCTTGCTGCTTTTCATAAAGTACTTATTCGATTTAATTACCGACATATCGGTAAAAACGTTATGCTCGACAGCGCAAAAACATTATTGGAAATTTATGGAAAAATAGCACACTCTTCCTTAGCCAAGCTCTAGTAAAAAAAATCCAGTATTTAAATGGAAATAATGTACCTATGCATTATTTTGGGGAGAAGTTCTAGAAGATCTACTGCTTTTTTTAATTAGTTCCAGTCCTATTCTTTGAAGAAACTTTAGAATATCCGCAGGCTTCAGATTATGCAAGTCATCTTCTTCTATCCATTAGACCCCAGGCGTTGTTCATTCCACAAATATCTGAGTAGAGGTTTCTTTCTCCATGCTACAAAATCTGCTTTCTTCTCGATTCGTATGAGCTTTTTTAGGTGACTATTCAGGCGGTAGTGTCCTGTTGGAACCCCGGTCAAAACTCTTAGTGCAGTTTTACTATGTCCTAGACATTCATTAGTTGTAGTTCTTCAGGAGTATCTTTGAATGTCTTAGTCTTACTAGATCTTTCTAAAGGTCCGATCTTCTCATTTTTTTTTCCGGAGTTTCTTATATCTTCTAATATAATATTGGTGACAAAGAAAAGTCCTGGTCACCAAAAGGACGTTCTGCCTCTATTTTAATTAAACATATAATTTTGCTATCATTTTCTTGTTTAACCAGCGTTTAAATCCAAATTTCCATAAATACGCCACTTCATCCTACAACCAATGCAGCCTTACAAAACCTTGAAGCGAACAGGTGTCACCGTTGTTGTAACCGTTTTATAGAACGCTCTTTACGATCATTAGTCAAGTAAGCAATCACTAACAAGATACGTAAATACCAGTTTCGGCCTTCCAAGGACAGTTACCTATTACAGTACGTACTGCCCTTCTCTATAAATTAACCAATGTTTTCACCAAGAAAAAATTAGGTTATGATTTTGAAGCGATCACAGTTTATACTTTTATAAATGTGGCAACGTCGGATTTGTTCCTGACATTCATCCGCCTCTGTAAAGACTTGAATATACAGATTGCGAAAAGTCTTTTCGAGGCATACGATTTACACAAATACGACAAGGAAAACATGAGAATAACTACTTGAAAGATACCTAGAGAAGAATAATTGTGGGCAGTCAGCGTTGGGCGTGTGTTCAGTTCCAGCTACCAATCTGATATGAAAGCAGCGTTGCCAGTTTAGAATGTTCGGTACTTTCTAAGGAATAAATAACATTTTGCATTTGACTTTTAACACGGGATAAAGCCGTATTCAGTGTTTTTGGAGAAATTACAATCTGCAATAAATAAAATCTATACACTGCTTTCGATTTAACAATTATTGGTATTTAACATTGTTGCCGACAAAAACTGGGAATAACTTTTACAGATTAGTACATTTGGCAACAGCGGTTAAAAAAGGGGGAACTGAACACACGCCCGTCGCGGACTGCGTCCAATTATTCTTCTCTCTCTTTCAAGTAGTTTTTCTTATATTTTCCTTGTCGAACCTGTGTAAATCGTATGTCGCGAATAGACTTCTCGCAATCTGTATTTGAAACATTTATCTATAGCAAAAAAGCAAAGTTCGAGAGAAAATCGTAGAAAATATTCCTGTACTGAAAACTGTAACAATTGTATGCTTTGGTGGCTAAGATAGGATAGAAAATGTTTTTAAAAAATCGTTAATCCCAGTTTATTTTTGTAGATGTGGTAAAATCAACAGTTTATGGTGCCATAAAGGCACTGGAAGTATTGTTACTTCTAAGCATCCTAGTGGGAGTCTTTTTAAAATAGAAACATTCGATAGCACAAGTTGGAATGCTGTACGAGGAGCAAGAGATTAATTAGATATAAATGTCTTTAAAATACTTGATTCGTTACACCCACAATTTTTCTGTAATTTTCTATCCTTCACGTCTGTATTTTTCTAAGCATACCTAATTGTAAGTATGTATGTTTGTGTGTTTTTTGGGGTGACATTCACTGAGACCTAAAAGATCTATTGTGCCCCCTTACTTCTACTCATTTTCTGAGGAGAGTCTCAGAAACTAGTAGTTCCTTTAGTCCTATTTCCCGGAGGAATTTTAGGATGTCTGCAGGCTTCAACCTAGGCAAATATTCCTCTTCTATCCAGTAATCTCCCAGGTGCTGTGCTCTAGGATTCTGAAGTGCTGTGCAGTTGGAAAGTATGTGGATGGATGTTTCTTCTTCCATTCCACAAAATCTGCATTCTTCTTCCTCCACTATTGTGAGCTCATTCAGGTGCCCATTCAGGCGACAATGTCCCGTTAGGATCCCTGTTAAAACTCTTAGCGCAGTTTTACTTTGACTTATGCATTCTTTTGATCTCAACAGGTTGTAGTCACCCAGAAGAGTCTTTGATTGTATAAGCCCTACTAGATCTTTCCAATGGTCAGATCTTCTCTTTTTCTCGGCTTTACTTATTTCTTCCAATATTACATTGGGGCTGATTCCGCAAAAGGGTTCAGGCCCCCAGAAAGGTATTTCAGTCCCCCTCTTTGCTAGTTCATCTGCTATTTCATTTCCTTCTATTCCAGTGTGTCCTGGAATCCATAGTAAGGTGACTATGTTGTTCTCGCCTAGTTCATTGAGTTTGTTTAGGCATTCCCACACCATTTTGGAACTGATTACACAAGAGCTCAGTGCCTTAATGGCTGCTTTATGCGACATTATGATAATCCTTTTTCTTCTGTATCCTTTATCAATATTGAACTGGGCGCACTTTCTTATGGCGTGGATTTCCGCTTGAAAGATACTTGGGGTTTTTCCCAAGCTTTCAGAGTGTTTGGTTGCTGGCCCGAATACTCCTATCCCAGTTCCTTCTATTGCTTTTGAGCCGTCTGTGTACCATTGAATGGCATTCTTTCCAAGTCTGGTAATGGTATTTGGATCCCATTCCTTCTTGTTGCTCATTTCCGTAACGAATTTCTTTGAAAAGTTATACTTTTTCATCATACCGTCTTGTGGCATGTCCCAGGTTGTCTGATTTCTAAGAAGTGGGGAGGTGGTTTTTTTTAATGATTCCCTGTCTACTTAGACTGTATCTTGTTCTTTCTGCAACGCTTTCCACCACCATATAGGTTGAGAATCACTTCCGTGGCTGCCGTTGGGCATGTTCTCATTGCTCCCGTAATGCATATACAGGCTAGTCTTTGAATTTTGGAGAAGTTTTCTCTGGTCGTCAATAGGCTAGTTCTACTACTCCACGCAATGTTGTAAGTGATTATTGGTCTCACTATGGCAGTGTACATCCAGCTTAGGATTTTTGGGTTACAGCCCCAGTTTCTTCCAATTGTAAGTAGGTATAATGTGAAGTTGATAAGATGCAACAGCGACATCTACTACCTTCTAACAACAAAGAACCATGATACAACTGAACAGGACCAAGCCCTAAAAATTCATCTAAAAAGTAGAGCAGTCTAAAATGGAGTACTTAGCAAGTACATTGATAAAAGAACTTTAGAAAGATGTGGATTCCAATTATTATTAACAAATAGCTAATGATATGTATTTTTTTTACAAAGCATTAATTCTTTCAACAAACGTCTGAATAAAGATCGCTACATGGAAAATCAAAGATAGGGGGCGATGGAGTAGAGGAGGGTGGGTATATACGCGTGTTTAGGGTGGCCTGTCACGCGTTCACACAGACGACAGGACCGACAACTTCGCCCAGATGCTAAGCGACGCCAACGGGCCGAACTGTTTGTAGCGGACACAAGTCAATTCCGCCTAAAAATTTTCGAGGGAGCGTTATAGTTCTTTATATTTACACCGTCTTTCGAGTATGAATGTATTTTGGGGCGACATTCACTGAGACCTAAAAGATATACTGTGAGAATGAGAATGGCCGGAACATGTGATGAAATTACAGCGACACTACCGCCACTACCTTGTGGGTTATTGAACAAAGTCATATGGGGTTCCAATGCTCTCAACTAATATGAAACTAATATGGAACTTGTTCGTCTAAGGGCTCTCTCTAGTTCGTCACAGTGTTTTATCTACAGACCGGTGACTTTAATATACTTAAAAAAATTGTTAGAATCGGTAAATCTATTGAAAAAAAAGAAAACGGGTCAAATTTACGATTGCCGAAAAACACGGAAGGATGTTAAAGAGGAATAGAACGAGAGGGTGGTTAAGGTTTGTCGTTTCCGCCGAGCGGATCTCCCTTTCCCTTATTTGCCCTTCGGTTACACAATACGTTTCGAAATTGTAGCTCCCTGACCCATATAACTTGACGATATATAATGAAAAATAATAGGCGTTCGGCCCCTTTGTACCCGTTTCGTTTTTAAAAACTCAATGAGTCATTCATTAAAATCGACGAAATTTACTTAGAAAATGTAGATATTAAAAAATATATGAACTTATTTAATTGAATACGGAAAAAAATTCTAAAATACCTGAAAACAAACAGTCATTATGTGATACACATTTTTCTTATTCAGTGAAATGTCAACTACTACCCCGTAAAAAAAGGTAGCCGTTAGCGCTATACTATATGCTGCAACCAGCCGTTAGCGCTATAGTATATGCTGCTACCAGCCGTTAGCGCT
>CAJUYI010006295.1:0-14023 GCA_910591695.1 Galerucella pusilla
GCGCTAACTTGTTGTCAAAGCGCTCAATATAATATGCGCTTTTGGGATATATTTTAATAACCTAAATTTCACCGAAAAAATCCTGAGTTGCAAAATATTTTAAAATTTATTCCGTACAACGCATGGTAATGTTAATATACAACTTTGCGTATGGTGTGATCGATACGAATGTTTTTTACTTCGTTAGACCTAGTGGCTTTCGATTAACGTGAGCTGATGTTTAAAATGATAAACAATGAAGTCATAAGCTTAACGTTAAATTGAAAACCGGCGATGTGAAGCTGAAGTAAAACCATCCATCTCATATACGAAATTTTTCTGAAGGCAAGGACACAAATTTACAATCTCCTTCGACCTATGATGTGTTATAGGCCGTGTAAATGTTGGTCGATACAGGTTCGTACTTTGTTAGAAATGGTTCAAAATCTACGATATAATTGAAGATTTTCAACAAAAATTGTCTGATCAATTCGTAAACTTTTACCAAACACAGTAGACATTTTGCATTAGTGACGAATTAAAGCAGAAAGGTTCAGGAAAATTACTGTTTAAAATTATTAAATGTTCTATTAAACAAAGCAGTGACAGAAAAAAGTATATTCCAATAACTAGTCTACCTAAATAATAATAAAGTTAACAAAAGCATAGCTTGAAGGGATTCTGTTTCATCAAAAATAAGGGATAGGGGATTTAGGGATTTTTGTCATGGCAAAAATAACCAATTAAAATAGTTAATAGAGAATTATTAGATTCTGAAACAAATTTTTGCATTTCTCTATATACTCACTGTTTTCTGTAAAAGTATATAGTATGGACAATAAAAATTCAAGACAGTACAGTACTGGTTTTAGCAAAAAAATCGTTCGTTCTCATAGTGTTACAAAACAGAACATGGCTTTAATGTAAGTAAGAGTATAAGTTAAAGATGCCGCGGGTATGTGACCTACGACCTGATTTCTATTGCAAGCTCTTCTTGCAAGACAGTCCCGTTTAGCCTCGGGCTCGTCTTCAATTCAGTTTCGGCATTAGAATGAGGTATACGCGACATAACACTTAATTCTATGTATCTTCGAAGATAATACAAGTCTACATAAAATCTTTTTGTACAATGGAATAGTAAACTATTATTACAATATTGAGTACCTGTATTGAACAGAAAAAAAAAACAAAGTGAGCTGACTGTATAAATAATTGATTCGCGTAAATGTCAAGATATTCTAGAGATTTACGAAAAATTAATTTTTTCCGCAAACGTCAAAAAAGTAGACATTATTAACGTCAATTCATGATGTTGAAGTATGATTTCACAGACGCCAAAAAAGTACTTTTTTGTACGCTGACGGCCGTACAAAAAAGTAGAATTTTTAACAGGGAAAATAATTATTAGTTGAACTTTTAAACTTTATTAACGATAATAATTATTAATAGTAAAATTACAGTTATTTAAGGTTGCACCGCACATATTTAATGCACTACCTGATTTATTCACTTCCAATTCAAGCGAATTTTGTGCAGAGTTGAAAGAGTTAGTTGGAATTAAATCATTCGTAGCTGCCTTAGCAATGTCAACAACGTCGGGCGGTGTACAGTTGGGTTCTGAATCCGACATAATATAATCTAAAAGAAAATTTCAGTACACTTTACTACAACAAACGAAATTTTGATGCTCAAGTACTTACCAAAAATGCACAGTCCAATTGTTGCTTTAAATCACTTACAATGTTTCTGACATTATAAAATATTATTAAACTGTCAAATTTGTTTTTGACTTGGCAATCACAAAACCAGTAACCACGGAAATGTAGTACGCAGTTTTATAATTATTATTCTCTGAATTTATCAACTTCGTTGCAATCGTTTTGAATTTTTATTTAAATATTAATTAGTTCTATAGTCTGGATGCCGTTTGCGGAAAAAATAGCATGTTTCATTCGGAGTAAAAGCACTTTTTGTGGCTCGTCTGAAATTGTCGGCCTCACTAACTTTCGACCATCAAACATTCAGACTCGCCACAAAAAGTTATACTTCTACTCCTAATAAAACAATATACTATTTTCTACAAACGTTAAAAAATGACAAGGTTCGCGCATTGACAACAATATGCAAAGTGACCCTTTTTTTCATTTTCCTTCGTTACCATGACACAGTGCGCGAAGTAGTGTGCGAAAAACTTACTTCGCACACTGCATGTAAACTATATGGATTTTTATATTTCAACCTTTATATTCCTCAATCAAGCAAAAATCCAAGAAATCATTTATTTATTAATGTATAATTAATAATTAAGGCTTTCAAATTGTGAGAAAATTTTACACTACCTAATTCTATTTATTATTTACAATGTTAACATTAATGGTGCAGCCAGTGCACGAACCAATATTTATTCCTAACTCAGATTCAGCTCGTGATATCGTAGTTTTGGGAGTTGAAAGACTATCCATTTTTGATTTGCAAGCAACTGCCGTAGAGGTGACAGCACTTGATCCTGAAATTTCACAGTCTAAAATTTTATTTGATACTTGACTTTTATCGTTGATAGAATCTTCCACGTATCCTTCTGCCACAGTCGAAGATTTCCATCCTCCATGTCGCTTCAAAACACATATTATATCGGCCCCCGTATTAGCAAGGAGTGTGGCTGATGTTCTCCGAAAACAATGGCCCGAGTAGACATCAGGATTTGGTAATTTTAGGTGTTTTGCTATTAAGCTAGGCATCTTTCCAATATTATTTATTCCAACAACTTGGTTAAAACATCTCTTATTTTGATACTTCAAAAACAATCGGCGACTGGTTGCATAACTTGGACGAAGAGCCGCATATTTTCGGTAAAAGTCAGTATAATCCAAATTTGAAACTGTAAAAATTCGTCAAATCAAAATGAAATTTTTATCTTCTATGTCATCGACACACATTTTACAATTATAAATATCACGCACGAAATTGACGCGAATGAAAAGTCACTCCAAAATAATTATCGAGAACTGTCACTTTGGAATAATTGTCAACAAATGCCATTTTATTTCCATAGTTACAGTATTAACTTGATTTGGAAAAACAGTTTAAGCCAGTTCAATACTATTTTTCATATTAAGTTAAGCATGTTATTTATTTTACAACAATATTTTTGACGTTTGTAGAAAAAATTTTGTTTGCATCTCATGCGCGAAATACTTTGGTGATCTCGATTATTTTTCAACTCTTCTGCGCCTCGTTAAAAAAGTCAGTTCTCGATCACCAAAGTAGCATTTCGCGCACTAGATACAAAAATAACTATTTCGTGCAATTGCACGCGAAGTCAGTATTTCGCGTTCTAAGCAGAGTCCGCGAAATTCAATTTCTATTACGATATTACTACGATATTACATGTCACTTTCTAGCTATTTGAAAAATAATATTCCACTTATTTATATTTGCAATATAAATTATATCTATTCTATAGTTCGAGCCCTTTCCTGTCAAATACATTTTTTACCCAAATACTATTTCTGCGGTTTTAAAACATGAAGTAAAATTTTACTTTATATAAAACTTCTTTCATAATAACCTGTTATTTGAAATATATGCTATTATCATACCGAAAACTGTCAAAGGGACAAAAACGTTTAATAAGACGTTCAGTTTACGGCCCAAGGGTTAGAAACTGACCGCTTTTCTTAGTGTTATAACAAACGCTTCTAACAATGGAAGAGTGCTAAGGCCAATCAGACGTACAAAGAAGTCAGACACTAAACGTTCCATCTACCCAGGGATGTACTTAACTCTTTTGAAATAAATTTATTTTCAAAGATGAGAACATTCGAATATCAAACTTCGTATACGATTATAACCTCTCTTCTGTTTAGTTTTTTGTCATAATGTGAATAAGGTAAGCCCACGTTACGTGGAGAGAGGGAAAAACAAGGATAATAAACTAGGAAAAAACATTAGGGAAGGAAGAGGTGCCGCATCATAAATTTCATTTTCCAATAACATGGAAACAACGGTGTCTTGAATTATAAAATTTTATAGCTCGCGTTAGAGATAATATTTCAAAAATGATCAATATAGATTCTTGTAGGAAATTAAACGCTTGATAAAAAATGGGTTAGCAATGGTACCTCCTACTAAGTTAGCTTTAATTTAAAATGAGGAACTGGAATTCAGATCTTTCCAGCTGTAAGTTTACCTATCCATCCTGAAGATTCATTTATTCATTCATACGTTTGGGTTGGGCTCAACAGCCCAGGTAGGTACTTGAACTGAGTCTTTGTACCATTACCCATGTCATTTTTTTTTCTAAGGAGCCGTCCCTTCGCCGGTACCACCTCAGCCTCCTGGGCTTACTGTGGATACTCCTAGTGTTCTGACTACAACCTATTCAGCCAATCCGTTCCCTGTATTAGCTCATACAGGTTATTTGCTGGTTGGTTGTAGAAGTCTTCTGGAGTCATTTGGGTTTCTGCCTTCTGTGGTCCAGCGACTCACAGTTGCATAGTATGTGCAGAGCTGTTTCGGTATCCTTTTTGCATCTTCTGCATGCAAGGTCTCCGCTATACAGCCCTATTTTGTTTAGGTGCTCCTTTGTGGTAAAGTGTCCTGTAAGTAGCCCCGTTATGGTGCGCAGTTTGTTCCTGCTCATTGAGAGCAGTTCTTTCGCTACTTTTTCTGATGGTTCTTTTATGAATTTCTTCACATGTATTTTCCTGGTCGTATTCTTCCAGTGTTTATTGTGTTGTTCTTTCAACCACCCTTTCAACCATGACCTCGTTAAGCATCTGGGGATGCCCACAGCAGGTTCGGGTCCGTTCATCAGAGTTGACGATCCCACTCTTGCGAGTTCGTCCGCTTTTTCATTGCCTGCGATTCCTTTATGACCTGGGATCCACTCCAGTGTTACACTGTTCCGAGTCGCCAGTCTTCTAAGTTCTTCGCCGCATTCCCATACTTGCCGAGATGTCACCTTACAGCTCTGAAGTGCTTTAAGGGCGGGTTGACGGTCACTGTAGATCCTGATCTGCCTGTTGTTGTAGGCTCTCATATTATTAGCCCTTGCACATGTAAGTATTGCATACAGAGGCGTATTTTCCTAGCGAGACGATTTCTTGCTGTATATGCTGTATATGCTCTTGCTCGTCTTGCTGTATATGCCCGCTCCGGTGACGAGTTCATTTTTTGATCCGCCTGTATACCAGATCAATTCATTCGCTCTACTAAGTGGTGGTGCGTTTTCTTACTCAAGCTACTTTCGATCTTTGATGACAATCTCGAAGTTCTTGTTAAAGATATATCTGGTGGTCATGTGGTCTGTTGGCATTTTAAAAATATCATCATTCACATGCCTTATCTCTGTGTGTCCTCTCCCATGTGCCACGTCATGGTCTGATGCTTTTTCCAGTCGGGTTAGTGCTGCCGTTGCTTCGCACATTATGACACAATGTAGCGGAGGAAGGTCTAGCATTGTCTCAAGCGCCGCTGTAGGAGTAGTCCTCATTGCCCCTGCATTGCCAATGCATGCAAGTCTTTGGACATTGCTTAGTTTCAACATAGCAGAGGATTGTCTGATCTTTGGCCACTATACCAGAGATGCATATGTGATCCTGGGAATGACAACCATTTTGTACAGCCAGTGTATCATGCTGGGTGTAAGTCCCCATTCAGTGCCGTAAGTGCGTCTGGCAACCATGAAGGTCACATCTGCTTTCTTGATCACGTGCTGGAGGTGTCGGTTCCAAGTTAAGCCTGGGTCTAGGATAGCCCCAAGATATTTTACTTCATTCGACAATCGTATTGGTTCACCTTGAAGCGTCAGAGTGCCAAGTCCTTCTGGTCAACGCAATTATCTGTGTTTTCGAAGGACTAATACGTCGCCCTTCTTTTACAGTCCAGCCTGTTACTACATTTAAAGCCATCTGGAGTCTGTCTCTGGTTGTACTGTTGTATTTACCTTGGGATAGAATTACCAGGTCGTCTGCATATCTTATGGTGTTAAATCCTTCTCTGTGTAGGGTTCTGTTGAGCCCGTCCATGATCAGGTTTCACAGCAGCGGGGATAGTACTCCCCCCTGCGGACAACCCCTGGCTGCAAGTACGGCCATTGTCTCCCTCGTCATCCCTTATTCAGTCCTTTTCATGAGTTGCAGTGTGTTGCCTCCTTTTTGGAGTAGGATAGGATAAATCCCGTCCGGTCCCGGTGATTTATATGGTCAGAAGCTGTTAATAGCCCATTTTCTCTTTTCCGCATCTACCACTGCCTTCGCTGTTCGCCAGTCTATCCTGGATGCCCATCGTGGTCGATCCAGTTCGGTCGCTGGAGAGTTCTGCGGTGGTATGGTAGGTATTGATCCAGGGAAGTGTACCTTAAGTAGCCACCAGTTAATCTGGAGGGATCTTCAGTAGTTATGATTGTTGAATTATTTCCACTCCAAACTGCTTCCGTATGAGTCCTTGTAAGTTCTCACAGAAGCAGAGTATGTTTCCAGTCACCAGTTAGGTAACTGTCTTCAAATTTATCCTACCCAGTTCCAGCAGCCTGGACGAGACTTCCTTGTCTGACTTATTCGACAAACTCTTAGTATGAAGGAGTTCTTGTGTCAGCCTCCATTTTAATTGGTGTTCCTTAACTATCCAGCTCCCAACTTCCCCTTTTATGTAATCCTTTGTAAATCCACAAAACGGTTCCGGACCTGTGAAGGCTCCTTTAGAACCTTCTGAACCATCCTGAAGATGTGAATATATTTCGTACGATTCACAATTTCGCCAAGTACGTCTCTGACAAGTGACTTAAAAATAGCCAGTGTGTCGATAATATCAATCAGCAAATGTTTCTTATGTTCCCCACCTTTCCATTGGGATGGTCCGTACACGGGTTATAATTTCTTTTATATAAAGAAATTCAAACATATGTGTTCGGAAGGATACACCCATTACAGCGTCATTATCATTAATTTCTTCGAAAACGAAATGTTAGATGCTATTAAAAAATATTCAGTGAGTTGGTTTTTTTTATAAAAAAAAGTTTAGCGATTCCAAAATAAGGAGAGATGCACTGAAATTTTTCTACGTCAAAGTAGCAGATAAATGTCGTCTGGGTAATTTCCGGGATAGTAGCTTAGAAAATAGGGAGGTTAGTCAGGAAGTGTACATACTTTTACCATGTATTGAGGCTCAAAGGACAATTTTAAATTGTCTGTACCCAGATTTTAGTGATGTACAAGGTCAATTGTTAATTTTGGCTGATATTTATTAAGTTTATGATATTGTTTGTATGTAAATTAATAAATTAAACAGCTGAAATTGACCTCTAAACGTTCCCAATTCAAATTAACACCTAGGAGATGTAATGAGAATCAAAAACACATAATTTCTTGTATTGATTGATGGTGGAGTTAACCACAATTGATAGTAAATAATTTTAAAAAAACCATTTATAAAATTATACTAGAGATAGATGACTCTCAGTTATCGCATTACCATTGAATGGCATGACGTCATAGAGGGCGAGTCAGGTCATTATTGTCCGAGAAATGACGCTCCTTAGAATCTCGCCGATGAGGACAGACGTTGAAGATAAAGAAGACAAGACACTCACGATCTTGTCATATTTCGTTTTGCAGATATTACCCAGTGGCGGATAAAACATTCTCAATTTCATTGTGAGAATATTAAATTATAATGATTATATTTTGACGTTTTTCGAAATCAATAGATTTTTCCATTTTCAGTACTTTAAATACGTTCTAGGCCATCAAAACAATATTATAGTGAGAATAATATAACATTTTCTACTACTAGCTGTGAAGTTGACAATTATTTATTCTTCTAGCCAACTGAGAAGTTGAATTTTTCTATCAGTAGTTAATAATTTTTCCTATTATTAACTTATCAATAATGGACATATTTAAATATTTTGAGAATTCAGGGATAGTAGTACAAGAAAAACTTGTGCAACATAATTTTGTATACCCAAGAGATTGTCTTTAACATATTTGCTTCTTGAAATTACCCATCAAGATAAAATTATTCGAATAAAAATGCCATTAGTTTGAATTTCGCGCTCAACCAAAAATGACTGATGACATAACGAGTACGTTCGTAATATATCGAAAACTGACAGTGTACTTGTCAGTCAGACGACAGGTAAATGCTTCTCGTGGTGCATTTGTGATTTATTTTTAATTTTTGTCTTAAATTTGGCTAGTGGTGGGAAAAAGTGTATATACACCATGGTGTTGGAGACATTCGTAAGCCTCACAACTTATTCCGCTTGGGACAAAGCCCCTCGCAAAATAATTTTGGTGCTCGGTCAATAATAATAGTCTTCACCCCCTTGTTGTATAATATACTATTATTTAGCGAGAATTATTCAATGTACATTGATTTTATTGAATGAAAACCATCCTGATAACGTATTTTTTTGATCATCTGTCATAAATTTTCAAGAAATTCTATTTATATTGAGCCGAGCGATATAAATTTAAAAATAATCTATCGCATACCACACAAGAGCTCCAGAAATTAGATAATAATTTTCCAGGCCTTTTTTCAAACTTGTTGCCACTTAGCAATAGCGCAATAGCCAATCGAGCCCTTCGGGCTCTCGTATCTCTTGCCTGGTAAACTAGTTTTCTAGAATCTGTCGAATTATTTTCAATTTATTCTCACTCTCTTGTGCTGTTACACAAATAATTCCACAACAATTTTTTATCCAGCCAAATTTGCTTCTTGCATGCCTTGGCATTATTATAATGGAATAGGGCATGTCCACGTGACGTCACAAACTATTTTGACAACTGCCCGATGGTAAAAAAATAAACAAAGCGTTCAGAACACGTGGTACTTAATAGTGAGGTTATGCTAATTTATAATGATAAATCGTGTTTGATTTTAGTTGGTTTTGCTTCAGTGTACTTTTGAAGTTATTTTAATTGTTGAGCTTGCATATTTAATAATATAGTATAATAAAGGTTAATAGTTGTTTATTGTTCGATAATTTTTCACCGTGTCTATTGTTTATTGTTTTACCACAGGGGAATTGTCAACTGTCAACTGTCGTGGACATGCCCTATTCCATAACTTTAGTTCTTTTTCTGTTGATATGTTGCTGGCTCTCCAACATTTCTATAAAATGAAATAAATACATACTAATAAATGTATATCTATGTCCCCTTTTTTTAATATTTCCACCTTAACTTCCTGATAACGTCACGAACTAAGAAATAACTGAAGTAATTTTCATTGGAAAGGGTATATTACAGTTTTTAGTTTAAATTTCAACTCGTAATTTTTACAAAAATATTATTAAAATTTTCAAACAATTTCAAAATTACTTGATTATGTTCCGCCATTGGTTTTTTTCGCGTCGTTTTCTATGCAAAATTAACTGTAAACTCACTTTTATGCTTGTTTCTGTTCATCACATCAGTGTTTGAGGGGTCAGATAAAAGTCAACGTAAATAAACCATGTATTTAATATTTGAAGTAAATAAAAATGTTTAAAAAGCTTTTATCCCCTTGAAGTACTTAAGTAGTCACGATTATATAGGTGAAAATTTTCTACTACATTCTTAATTGTCTCGCATGGGACATGCCACAAGACGATTTGATGAAATAGTATAACTTTTCAAAGAAATTCGTTACGGAATTAGGCAACAAGAAGGAATGGGATCCAAATACCATTACCAGACTTGGAAAGAATGCCATTCAATGGTACACAGACGGCTCAAAAGCAATAGAAGGAAGGAGTGTTCGGGCCAGGAACCAAACACTCTGAAAGCTTGGGAAAACCCCAAGTATCTATCAAGCGGAAATCCCCGCCATAAGAAAGTGCGCCCAGTTCTATATTGATAAAGGATACAGAAGACAAAGGATTATCATAATGTCGGATAGTCAAGCAGCCATTAAAGCACTGAGCTCTTGTGTGATCAGTTCCAAAATGGTGTGGGAATGCCTAGACAAACTCAATGAACTAGGCGAGAACAATACAGTACTATTCAAAAGTCCCCTCCACCCCCCACAGTGTTGTAAACTTCTCTACGAATAGTAACAGGTGACGTAATAGTGATAGATGATTTGCTCGAGCAAGTACAAGTCAACTTTTTTAAAAAGGTACTATGTCTTCCTTTATGTACTCCCAGTTATATGGTTATATGGTATGGCAAATGCAATACGCATTTATACCGATGGTTCAAAAATGAAAGAAGGCTCAGGATGTGGAGTTTACTCGAGAGCACTGAGCCTCAAGATTAAGTGGGGAATGGGAAACAATACCAGCGTGGTTCAAACAGAACTGGCTGGTATCTCAATTGCCACAAAAGAACTAACCAGAAGAGGAATTTCTGGAAAAAACATAATAATCTGCACTGATAGTAGACAAGCCCTATTAGCCTTGAACAGACAACGTGTTATATCGAGGCTAGTACTAGAGTGCCACCAAGATTTAGCTGACGCCTCGGCAGATAACAATATTATCCTGAGGTGGGTTAAAGGGCACGACAGGAGTAAAGGAAATCGCACTGCTGATTCTTTAGCCAGGGACGCCGCTGGACTAAAAATTCTAGGACCCAGTGACACCTACGGCCTAACGACTTCGACAATTGCGGAACTAGCCAAACGTTACACCCATGCTCAATCCCTTAAGAGATGGGATGGAATCAAAGGATGCAGTCTTGCCAGGATCACCCTGGGCGACCCTGGAAAGCTGGCGCCGAAGAAATATTTGGCGATGACCAGGAAAAACCTACGTTTAACAGTAGGATTTCTGACTGGTCACTGTCAACTAAGAAAACACCTACATACTATGGGGTTAGTGGACACACCTCTATGCAGGATGTGTGAACAGGAAGATGAAACTGTCAGGCATGTCTTATGCGAGTGTCCGGAGTTATCGTCAATAAGAGAGTGTGTGTTCGGTGAGTCTTGGCCTACACCTGCCGATATAAAGGAGATGTCTCCTAGTGACCTGTCCACCTTCCTGAGAAGGACAGGATGGACAATGACCTAGGAGGACAACTCCTCGGGAGGATGTACAATGGGTCACATGTGGCCTAAGTGCTGTGAGCCTACACACTCACCCTCCCCACTCTACAGATACAGATATATGGTTAGGCTAGAAACAAATTCAGTTGCATTGAGTTATTTAATATTTAAATCTGCGTTGTTGTGGATAAATAAAATTAGGACCATGGATGATAACACATTAACCAAAAAATGTTTTTTACAAATTAAACACATCAATCATCATGATGCCAGATACAATTTCCTGGGTCAAGTAAAGCAATATTTTGACTTCGCCGACGGTGGTCATCTGTGGCCAGAATTTTTGCAAAATAATTCTAAAAGTCATCTCAATAATATATTGGAATTATTCAAAAATAAGTTAGTGAGTGATGACGAGCATAGAACAGCGCTTTCATCTTTTCCTTTATTATATAAACATCTGTTTTTCTCTGAAACCAGAACTTACTTGCATAGATTATGTCCAATATATATAACTAGAATAATATGTCAAATCAGACTATGCAGTTTAAATCATTTAAAAATTTATTACAGAGGCATAAAATACCACGTAGATATGACTGTGACGTGTAGTCTCTGTAATATGGGTGAAAAGGAAACTTTGATGCATTTATTAGTAGAATGTCCTCTATATAATGGACTCAGATGTTTCTGAGTTTAAAAACACTGGACGAATTGGTTGCTATTCTGGACACAGATGATTTCACCAGGCAGACAAACTTCGTCCAGTACATACTAAATATATTAAAATTAAGAGCCTTTGCGTTAGATGAATAGATTTTATACACATATTATGGTATTCACTTCTCATAGAACATCATGTAGATACCTATTGTTATTTAATGTTTTAACCTTATTTTTTGTTTCAAACATATTTGTAATGAATCCGAACCTCTTGTAATAAGAATTGTAATATTCTTTAAATACAATAAATTTAATAATAATAATAATAATAGTGATAGATGACGTCACAGTGCCACTCTGGCCAATAATTTTAAATAGAACCTTATGGCAAGTGATATCTCGTTTAAAAGGCATTGACATTGGCTACATAGCCATATTATTTTGTTCGGGTTTAAACTAATTTTGACGGATAAATTAAATAAATACCAAAATTATTGAAATGATTTTTCCAAATTTAATTAATCAAATATCAACAATGGATTCTTATAGCCAGTGTTCGAAATGTGCTCCGTCTACTTCCTACATCCTATTAGTAAACTCTTGTCGTACTCGTTCGAATGTGTCAGCTGAAACTGCAGGTAACGTCTTACTGCACTATAATAATGTGCAGGAGCACCATCTTGTTGAAATGTTATTTCCAGATGGCCGAATTCATCTGGATTATCTTCCAGAATTTCAAGAATTAACGGCTCAATTGAATTTTGTAACATCTCCAGATACACTTCACCGCTTAAATTTGAATTTAGGAAGACAGGACCAACTATGTGGTTTCCCAAAATACCTGCCCAAACATTGACTTTTCCTGGATATTGGGTATGTTGTTCACGAAAGGTGTGAGGATTTGTGTCACTCCAATACCTTACATTTTGTGTATTCACATTTCCATTGAGGCAAAAAGTACTTTCGTCACCAAAACAAATTGTTTTTGTGTAATGTGGGTTTTGACTAATTTTATTTGTCATACATTCACAGAATTCGAGTCTTCTGTCGGGGTCGTCATCCGAATGGTGGTGCACCATTTTTAACTTGTATGGATGAAATTTATTTTTAGCCAACACTCCCTGTACTGTACTTTTACTTACTTCACAAAAAGACGCAACTTTAGTTGAAGAGGAAGTAGTGCTTACTACCATTTCAGCAACTATATCAATTTTTTTATCATCACTAAATGTTGGTCGACCAGATCGTTTGGCATCTTGAACACTACCTGTTGCTTCAAACTTGTGAAGAAGCTCCCTCAAATAAGTTCTCGAGATAGGGCGATCTGGGTATCTCTCATTAAATAAACGTTCCGCTTCATGGAGATTCTTTTTAAATTCACCAATTATTAAGATAGCTGCTATACTTTGTCGGCTTGATTCCTGGACACACTGGAATAGAAGGAAAGAAAATAGCAGATGAACTAGCAAAGGGGGTGACTAAAATACCTTTCTGGGGGCCTGAACCATTTTCCGGAATCAGCCCCAATATAATATTGAAAGAAATAGGTGAAGCCGAGAAAAAAAGAAGATTTGACCATTGGAAAGATCTAGTAGGGCTTATACAATCAAAGACTCTTCTGGGTGACTACAACCTGTTGAGATTAACTGAATGCATAAGTCAAAGTGAAACTGCGCTTTGAGTTTCAACAGGGATCCTAACGGGACATTGTCGCCTGAATGGGCACCTGAAAAAGCTCAAAATATTGGAGAAAGTAGAATGCAGATATTGTGGTATGGAAGAATAAACCTCCATCCACATACTTTCCAACTGCACTGCATTTTAGAATCCCAGAGCACAGCACTTGGGAGATTACTGGATAGAAGAGGAACATTTATCACAGTTGAAGCCTGAAGACATCCTGAAACTCCTCCGGGAAATAGGACTGAGGAAGCTACTATTTTCTGAGACTCTCTTCAGAAACTTAGTAGAAGTGAGGGGGCATGTCACCCCAAAATATACAGGGTGATTCATTAGTGCGATAAAGTCCAATATCTTGTAAATGGTTGAAGATATTTAAATGAAATTTTGACTGATTGTAGCCAGCCTAGAAGCTCATATTTTAAAATTAGTGGCAATAGTACAGCGTGTTCCAGAACGCCGTGCCAGATCAAAGTTATATTTTTTTAAATGGGACACCCTGTATTTTACTTCAAATTTGAATTCTGCTTGACTTCGTTATTACAATGATATAATATTGTAATGGGTTATACAGCGAATTTAAAAAGTTCCGACCAATTGTTCTTGTAAATCGTAATGACTTCAACGCCCTGTACACTTTAAACTGCACAATTCAAAATTAATCTTTTATAGCCATGCGTCTATGATAGTCGTCTAGTACTACAATTCAATCGAACTGATTCGA
>CAJUYI010006296.1:0-14022 GCA_910591695.1 Galerucella pusilla
TTCAGTTGACAAATTCAGTAAGAATGTCAAAGGTTTTGTCAGTAAAACTGCACATTTTTTAATTAATTTGTTATTTAACCCATCCATTCCACCTGCGGCAGTAGTATTTTTTAAGGACAGTATTTTTTTAATTTCTTGGGAAATTAAACCACAATATTTTTAAATTCTTTATTTCAACGTTTCGGTAGCGTTCCAGCTACCGTTGTCAAGAAAAAATAAGTAGAAATTAATTTTTATCCCTAACTGACACAACAGAAAAAATTTGACAACTAGACAATCAAAAATTATTTTGAAGTTTAAGACTGCAAAATTTTGTTATCAAATTTTTATTAAGGTCCATTCATAGTAGATCATATCTGTGGCAAAATGTGAAATGAAATATTTCATTTTATGACATAATATACCACAAGGAACATACAGAAGATTTTTAACCCTGCAGTGGTGGCGCCAAGTCTGTCAGACCCGAGCGGATTTATTTCATACATAAAAGTGGGGGAGCCGGGCCCAGCAGCTTGGTGCGGCCAGTACCTTCCTACCGGTTAGTATATTAGTGATTGTGGTAGTATTCGTGTCGAGAAAGTTTTCTATATTGGTTCTGTGCTACTTTTGGGTCTGTCAGACTTGGCGCCACTGCTAGTGTAAGAAAAATTTTGTTGGCAGGTAAGTCAAATAATATCATGTTTTATTCACGAACGCAACAATTATTGTGATTTAGTTTTTATATTTATTAAAATAAACTATATTGTTTCAGGAAAATGAATTATGAGAAAGATCAGGCCAAATTGCTTCAGCTTCTAGATGAAGTTGTTAGTGACACAGAAGAAATATATGACGATGTTGAGTCTGAGGGAGAAGCCGATATTATTCAAGCACATTTGTCTGACTCTGACACTGAACAGGAAGGTGTGAAAAAACGTTGTTATCTTTGCAAAAAAGACAGTAAAACGCGTTATTTCTGCAAAATTTGCAAAAAATTTATTTGTTTATCACATGCTGAATTTCTGTGCCCGAGTTGCATACCGGAGTCCGAAAACTGAAGAAACGGCTCAGCGATACCTTATTCTTTAAGATACAATACATTACTTTTTGATTTTTAGTTTTTTTCTTAAAGCAAATCGCTCAATTTTGTATGTTTGATTTATTTTTAATAAAAAGAGATACGTGTTAACTTTTACTTGACTTTTCAATATACAATGTTTTTCTGGGTATTGGCAGGGTTAATTCTGGTTAAAAGTAATGTATAAACATAATTAAGAAGAAGAAAAAATTAAATAGTCACAAACTGTATTTTTGAAAAATTTTAAAATGTGGGTCTGTCAGACTTGGCGCCACTACTCATGTTAAACATATGGGCGCCACCACTGCAGGGTTAAGGACAGTATTAGTTCAAATACATTCTCCTCTGTAACAGGGGCCATATAAAATGTTTTATTATTAGACGCAATATTTTTATTTAAAAATTCTATGTCATGAACTAATCTATCTAAAAGGGGTTTAGTAAAATTAATATTAAATTTATTTGCCAAATCTGAGTCACTTATCCGGTTACCTTGATCATTATAATATAAGTTGAATATTTGTTTTATCAGTTTTTTTCTGCAATTCCTTTATTAATTTCCAGGTTGCTTTAGTTTTATTTTCCGAGCTCAAAATTCGATTATCATAGTACTCCCTAGAGGCCTGTTCCAACCTAACCTTATATATTTATTTTATTTAGTACATGAATTAAAATTTCATTTAAAATTAACATAAAATCACTAAAATTTCCCCCCGAAGGCCTGTAAATAACTATACAAATAATTTTATATTGAGGTAATTGTATACCACAACATTCTAAGATATTATCTTTAGAAAAAATTTTTATATCATATTCATTTACTGTTCCAGAAAAATTGTCATTTTTAGATATAGCTACACCACCATGTATTGTTATAGTTCGACACATATTCGTGACCAAAGTAAACTGGTTAAGTTTATATTCTTGAATGGCATCTTTTGTTTGCCAATGTTCAGAAGTCATTAAAAAATCACAATAAAATTTACCAGCAAATATATCGTTCAATAATAAAATCTTTTTTTTTTTATTTGAAACATACATAACCCCGCATCAACTACTACGAGTTATTAGCAGGGGAGACATTTACATGTAGTGTGGTATATATTAATAATATCACAATTTAAATTTTTGATGTCAAGTTTATGTCATTAAGATGTGATAGCACTTCGTTTCCAGTTGAGGAGAGAGTTGACTTTAAAGAGTTTCCTATCTTGTGGTGTTTTCTTTGTTTTTCATATACTGGGCAGTCGAGTAATAGATGCTTCGCTGTGAGTTGAGTTTGACATATATGACACAAAGGAGCAGCTTCTTTTGTCAAGTGATGTTGATGTGTTATTCGTGTATGTCCAATTCTTAAACGGTTTACCAGTACTTGTTCTCTTCTTTTCAAAGGCAGTGGGAGTTTGGTTCCAATTTCGGGTATTATTTGTTTTAAATTAGTTTCAGTGTCTTTCCAGATCGATTGCCATTTTTTGTAAATGTATTTTTTTATTGAGGATCTGTGATCGGTGTGGGGAAATTTTGTAAGGAGAGGTAAATCATCTGTAGAAGTTGATTTTAGGGCTAAGGTGTCAACTTCTTCGTTTCCTCTTATTCCCATGTGTGATGGTACCCATAAAAAAGAGATGTTTTTATTTCGCAAGCCGTAAAGCCCCTTTTTAATAAGTTCGTGGATCGGGTGTGATGGATATACATTTTTCATATCTGTTAGGGTGCTTAATGAGTCAGATATAATAAGAAAGTTGCTTCCATCAGCTGTTTTGCACATTTTAAGGGCATGGAGTATAGCAAACGCCTCTCCAGTATATATACTACAATTTTGTGGCAGTCGCATAGCAAATTTTGTATCTTCACATATGTAAGCTGCAGCATTTCCGGTGGTTGTTTTGGAGGCATCAGTGTAAATGAAAGAAAATTTGGAAAATTTCGATGCTATTTCGTTGAAGGAGTTTTGTATCAGGATGGGAGTGGTGGTCTGTTTTTGATAGGATGTTAGGGATGTTTCTATATGCGGTATTTGAATGATCCATGGAGGGATATTTAATTTTGATGTTAAAGAGTATTTAAATTTCTCATTGTCGTAACTTATATTTCTGATTCTTTGGTAGAAAGGTAACTTTTTTGTGGGTTTGTTTCTAGGAAAATTTATGGTGGTATTTTTGAATGTTGAGGAATATGCTAAGTTGGAAAAGTTTGCTGATATTCTAGCTACGTAGTTTAGGGAGAGCATTTGTCGGCGAAGATGCAGTGATGGTTCATTTGCTAATGCTAGGAGGCTGCCTATGAGGCTGGTTCTGAAAGCACCTAGTGATGCTCGTATGGCAGTGGATTGGACTGAGTTTAATTTTTTGAGCAAAGTTTTATTGGCTGTTTTATAGCATAAAATCTTATTACTAATACATTGTATATTTTAATGTACAAAAGTTAAAAAATTAGTTGGATTTATAGTTTCATTTGTTAATCTAATGTTGGAATGTTGGACTTGTTCCTAAAAAATTACTATTCTCTGACGTTTTAATAAAAATTAAATTTTTCTGAATAAGTTTGAATTTAGGTTTTGTTAAATTGAAAATACTTTGAGCGATTTCATATTTTTTTAGATTAATTCCATTACAATTATTAAGATCCAGAAAAGTTATTTCACCCTCTGCAAAATTATTAATTTTACTAGTGTACTCATATAATTTTTTGTTAAATTTAAATATGGATTCATTGATTTCTTTTTGATTATTAATATATGATACTGAGGTAAGTATAATATTTGTATGAGTACACTTTTTAATTTTATCATTAATATTTTTAAACAGTGGATATTTGCCATTCACAAAATCATTGAAACCTGCTAATACCACAATGTGATCATTGAGAGTAAAATCTTTAGTTAAATTTATAATATCCTCAATTACGCCATTATACAAGGCGTTTGGTTTGGTAATAGTTTGAACATCAGTATTACACATCAATAAGCTTAGTTTACCTTCCAGATTACCCCCCTTTTGATCACATAAGATTAATAATTTCCTTTTTTTATATTTATCTTCTTCACCTTTTTGCACCCTTTCCTTAATTTCTTCTTCATCTCTGAGGACAATAACTTCTTCTGTTACATTCTTGTCGGTTGTTGTCTTCGCCTTATGTGTATTTATTTTATTTTCTAATAATATCTCATTAGATTTTTCTATCTGCTTTTTACCTTTGGTTTCAGTTACAGTGTGATTTATATTTGTTTGTTGTTTATTTGATTGAAAGCATAACCTATTTTTAAGTTCAAATATTTCTGATGCATAGGCATCGTTGTCTACACCTAATGTTTTAATTGAATTTAACATATCTACATTTACACTTTCAAGTGCTTTCAATTTACTTCTTAAGTCCTCAACTTGCTGCAAACTTTCTTCAAGCCGTGTCTTAGGGTCTTCATTCAATTTATTATTCCTAATTAGATCTTCATTATGTCTCCTTAGTTGGTTTTCTAGACATTGTTCCCTTTCAAATACCTCGTCGTCAAAAATTTATGAATTTCGTTTTTGCTTCTTGAAATAGCTAACGTTTCATATTTCTGCTTCAATGTTTCAATTTCTTCTTCCTTGCTTATTTGCATTTCCTCCATATATTGCTCAAGTTCTATCTTATCTCTTTTGATTTTTGATATTTCTTTATAGATATTTGTGGTTCTATCACTTTGGGCTGCATTGGCTTCCCGGCACTCTTTTGAGCAGAATATCAAGTAACCTTCTAAAGAGGTTGTATTTTTTTTTCAGAAAACAGCTATCATGAAATATTCCATAACATGTTTTGCAGCAATAGTAATTTAGATCCCTATGTTTGCAACATTTAAATTGTTTTTTCTCCATTTTTGTAAAAATCAATAAAATTTATAAAAATTTATCGTAAATGTTATTGTTTAATCTTGACTTTGATTATTTCGCACGTGTCCAATACCTGGCCTAATTATAATACAATGAACTATTAATTAGTGATATCAACAGTTTTTTCTTAGTTGATAGGGCGAGCGACTATTTTTAACCAAACTACTCAATCTTCACCATAAATTACAGTTCCAATCCAAGGGAAACTGATATCACTGTGTAGCATTCATCATTATGAATCAAACCATGTTAATTTTATCATTTTTGGCCACGAACTTCTAATGTTATTTTGAATTTTCTAGGTGGTATATTACTAATGTTCACACACTCACTCACTCAAATTTTTTTTTTAGGACTTTAGGACCTTATGGCAAGTGATATCTCGAGAGGCATTGATGACATTGGCTACATAGCCATATTAATTTTGTTTGGGCTTAAACTAATTTTGACGGATAAATTGAATAAATACCAAAATTATTGAAATTATTTTTTTTTAAATAATGTGTTAATTAATGTTTTAAATAATAGTGTTCGAAATATGCTCCGTCTACTTCCTGACAGTAATACATCCTATTAGTGAACTCTTATTGTACTCGTTCGAATGTGTCAGCTGAAATTGCATTGCATTCTTCAATAATTCTTTCTTTTCAAAACGCCAATGCTATCTGGTGCCGTAGTATAAATCTTGGATTTCAAGTACACCCATAGAAAAAAATCTAATGGTGTCAGATCTGGTGACCGAGGTGGCCATTCTATCTATATGACCTCGCCGGCCGATCCATCTACCTCGATATCCTTCATCCAGGTAACGTCTTACTGCACCATAATAATGTGTAGGAGCCCTATCTTGTTGAAATGTTATTTCCAGATGGCCGAATTCATCTGGTTTATCTTCCAGAATTTCACATCTCCAGATACACTTCACCGCTTAAATTTGAATTAAGGAAAACAGGACCAACTATGTGGTTTCCCAAAATACCTGCCCAAACATTGACTTTCTCTGGAAATTGGGTATGTTGTTCATGAAAGGTGTGAGGATTTGTGTCACTCCAATACCTTACATTTTGTGTATTCACATTTCCATTGAGGCAAAAAGTACTTTCGTCACTGAAACAAATTGTTTTTGGGTAATGTGGGTTTTGGCTAATTTTATTTGTCATACATTCACAGAATTCGAGTCTTCTGTCGGGGTCGTCATCCGAAAGGTGGTGCACCATTTTTAACTTGTATGGATGAAATTTATTTTAAGCCAATACTCTCTGTACCTACTGTACTTTTACTTACTTCACAGATAGACGCAATTTCAGTTGAAGAGGAAGTATGGTTCACTACCATTTCTGCAACTATATCAATTTTTTTATCATCACTAAATGTGGGTCGACCAGATCGTTTGGCATCTTGAACACTACCTGTTGCTTCAAACTTGTGAAGAAACTCCCTCAAATAAGTTCCCGAGATAGGGCGATCTGGGTGTCTCTCATTGAATAAACGTTCCGCTTCATGGAGATTCTTTCTAGATTCACCAATTATTAAGATAGCTGCTACTTTGTCGGCTGAGTACGTACAATTTTGCCTATGTAAACTCTCAAACGTCTCGTTAAACAATAATAAAATTAAATATTCAAGCTATTTAGAAAAACTTTGCAAAGCAACAAATACTATTAATTGAAGAACGTTAATTTTTTTGACAACTAACCAGAGGCGGACTGAAAAATCTTCAATATTTAAATGTGACATAATAATAATGGTATTTATTTAATTTATTCGTCAAAATTAGTTCAAACCCAAACAAAAATAATATGGCTATGTAGCCAATATCCATGCCTTTCAAACGAGATATCACTTGCCATAAGGTCGTATTTAAAATTATTGGCCAGAGTGGCACTGTGACGTCATCTATTACTATTACGTCACCTGTTTCCATTCGTAGAGAAGTTTACAACACTTTATTTTCACCCTCCAAATTTTATTAATGTAAGTGTAGCCGTTCCAAAGATACGAGGGAGGGGGGGACTATTGAATAGCACTGTATTTGTATCCAAAGTCGATTCAAACACATCAGTCCCGTGCCGTCACATTTCCGGCGCCGATCCGAACCGTCTGTCATAAAAAATATTCTTTAATTAAAATGTGACAACGGCATCTACACTCGTCCGGCGCCGATCAGTACCGGAGACGTTAGTCTCCGAACCGTCTCCGATCCGATGGAGTCAGTATTCTCCGCGATGATATTTTTCAGTTTTGACGGGACTACGCCGGAAGGTACAAGTAGAAGACAGCGCATCAACAACGGAAAATTTTAAAAATGAACGATGAACAATCAATTGAATGTGTTAGAAAATATGACGTTTTGTTCGATTTGTCCCATAAAAAGTACATGGATACTGGTTACAAGAATGATGTTTGAATAAAAATAGGCGCAGAAATGAAAACACAAGGTAATAAGTTTTTTAATGTTTTATAATTTTTTGTTTTATAATTCTATTTCAATACTTTACAAAAAAGAGCAGGATGTGTTTAAATGTGTTCAAGTTGCTATGGCAGAGATCCCTCGTGCGAATTAAAATAATCTTTAAACTTTCCACTCATATTAAAAGCATTTCCTGTTGCATTTTCACCTTGCAAAGACAAATTTTGATGTTCGCTGTTTCTATGTACTTTTGGCTCATTTATGTCTCGTTATATTTTTTAATAAATTTATGTAGAATACAAGTTGCTAGTACAATGTTATCAACATTTTTTGGTGCTTCTATTGTAAATTCTAAATTTTTGGGACAAAATGCCAAACGTGTTCTCAACAACTCTTCTGGCACGACAATGGCGGTAGTTGTAAACACGTTCTAGAATATTTAAATTTTGACGTGGATATGGTCGTAATAAATACGGTTTTAATGGAAACGCTTCGTTTCCTACAATCACATATGGGACTTCAATATCTGTATTGGGCAAAGTTGTGTCTGGAGGTAGTTGCAGTGTTCCTTGTATTCTTGTCATATTCTCCAATGTCAACAACAACAACATTGTGATTAGCATCTACAAGAACCATCAAAATAATTGAAAACGATTTTTTATAATTATAATTCAACGATCCGCTATTTTGAGGAACTTGAATGGTAATATGTTTGCCATCCAAGACGCATACACAGTTGGGAAAGTTCCAGTAGGTTCCAGTCGGTTCTGGTAGTTATCAAATCATTATATATCACTTTGCATACTTGGTGTAGGTACGATGTATTGCACTGTGCTGTGCCCTATGCGGAAGCTAAAAGAGATCGTCAAAAAAGAATCCCCCGTTGCTAAATACCTGAAACAAATGTAGTTAATGCAATCAGTGTATAAGAAATATATACTAACGTATGTAACAAAAATAAATTATTATTAAAAACAAATTATATTTTTTTAGGTCAACTCTGTAAGGCCAGATGGAGTAATATTCGAGACACTTTTAGAAAGTACTTATAAAGAACCGTTACAAAAAGTGGACCTAGTGGTAAAATAAAAATAAAAAACAAATACGCTGATCAAATTAGTTTTTTGAAAAAACATTTAAATGAAAGAGAAACGAAAAGTAACATTGAAAGCGAAAATACAAGAGGATTTGAAGAAAGCTTGGATGCAGATGAAGAACGTGATTCAGGTGATGAAAGTCAAGAGGATGTGGTAGCCGTAACTGCAACAAGCCAAGATTTGGCAACAGAAGATGGAAATGAAATACATCAGGAAACTAACAGCCAAACAGAACATTCTTTCGTTTCACTAAAAAAAAATGAAAAACTGCAATGTGCACCAAAACCATCTACTACATCAGAAAAGTGCAATAAAAGAAAACTGCCTTATTTTCAGCCAACTGCTGAAGCTAAGGTTATGGAGTATCTGATTGCTAAAAACGAGAATCAAGTTGCTGCTACAACAATACAACAAAACGCCGTTGCGCCTTTTTAGAGCTCTAAAATCGCTTTCGCATTTACATTTTCATTATGCCAAATCCGAAATATTTGCTGTCGTCCAGAAATTTGAATTAAAATCACTTCAAGAACAAAATTTACAAGGATTGAACTATAATTTTGCTCAACAACAACCTCCATTTATTAGGGGGTCGACAACCACTAGTTCATCAACAGCTCTTCCAATGGTATCGCCTGCATCGAGTTATCAATATTCATCAACAAGCAATACTCCGATAGGAACACCTGACTTTACTTTACAATCTCCATCAACAAGCGAACCAAGAGCTTCTACTCCAACCATTGACAATAATTCAAGCTCTTCTAACCTATATACGTTGCAAAACGTATTTCATTAAAATATATATTAATATTAATCAATTGTGTTGTGCTATATTTAACAATTATTTTTAAGTTTATTAATGTTTTATTTTAGCTCTCTGTTTCGGTTAAAACAACTTCTTTTGTCGGAAGGTCCGAATCTGGCAAGCACGGCAAACACCTGTGTTCGATCAGCTCCGTAAAATTAGCAAAAAAGTTATAGTTACCGTTAGTGAAAAATCTTGAAACTCGTGAAACCGCTAGTGAATTACAATACTACACGTAAGTCACAAATCTATTATCAAAAAAGAGTATAACTACAAAATACAGTTAAAACTCTACACGTTTGATTTCAATATCAATTAAAAACCAGAGATTAGGAGACTTCTTTTTGTCCTGTCGATAAAAAGACAGTGCCGCACTCTGGACAATAAATGATCTACTACAATGGAATTACCTAGCACGTCACAAAGTGGAAATATTTCTTCATCTCCCAACCAAATGTCATACTCTACTGCTCTAACTAAAAATACCGAACCTTTGCCCCCTTCAAAGGAGCAAGCCATTATATTCAATTCGCTAAATGGACCCAAGTTAGAAGACTACTTATATCAAATTGGAGACATTGTCAACCCAAAAAACATCATCTACGCCTCCAGAATGTCCAACAACAGAATATGTGTTTATTTTTCATCAAAACAAATTGTAGACTCTTTCATCAACAGTTGCAGAGGTGAATTCGCCATCGATGGCACTCAAATTTCAGCACGCAGGTTAATTAACCCTACTGAAAGACTTGTTCTTTCAAATGTCTGTCCATCAATCTCTAATCAATTAATATCTACAGCTTTGAAAAACTTAGGCGTAACCATCATATCTCCTATCTTATCCTTAAGAATCGGAACCACTAAACCAGAATATAGTCACATACTTAGTTTTCGACGCCAAGTTTTTATATCTCCTCTCAACAACCTCGAAATACCAGATAGCATACTTGTTGAAGAGCACGACACGTCTTACCGCATATTCCTCACATTGGATGGTCAGATCTGCTACAAATGTAAGCAAACTGGTCATTTAGCTTCAAAATGCCCTACTACAGAAAGCCTTCCTCGAGCTGAGCATAGTCGCCATTCTCAAAACTTACCTGAAACAAACACTACCCCTTCCCATGAAAAAACTCACACAACTCAAAGCAAAGCAAGTGAAAATTCAACCCAAGCACAAATAAACGAACAAGAAAACTCTGCCTCGCAAACTTCCACTGCATACACCAACATTACTGAATCGGTCACTACTTTATCGGAAATTATTTCAACTTCAATGAAAAATAGTATTGAAACCCCTATGGAGAGTTCACAAAATAGCAATAAAAGAACACTATCTCAAACTTCAAGCCCGATCATAGAAACTGAACCCAATATACTACCTTTCAAAACGCCTGAGCCACCAAAGAAACATAAAACTGACACTACTGGAAAAAATACATTGGAACAACTACAACCTATCAAAGAAATCATTAAAAACAATCAGGAAAAGTTTGTTGTGAATTTTGAACAGTTAGCAGACTTATTATCAAATATAAAAGGAAATCCAGATCCTATCAACCTAATTAGTAACTACACGACGGACTATGAAGGCTTAGCTGAAAACATAAAAATGATTTACCCAAAGCTCCAAGGAAAGTCATTGAAAACTCAACTTACTAAAATCAGAAAACGTCTAGAAAGATATACTGCAGAAGGCGCTATAGAGCAGGAGCCAATAAGTGACTCCTCAGACAACTGTTAATTTCAAAAATGACTATATTACAATGGAATCTTAACGGATACTACCTCCACTTAGAAATGTTAAAAACTCTCATAAGCAAATACGATCCAAGCGTTCTATGCCTACAAGAAACACACTTCAAAAATAACAACATGCACAAACTAAAAAAATTTACAGGTTTTTACAAAAATCGAATTGGGGCAAAAAGTTGGGGAGGAGTAGCAATATATGTAGGTACAAATTTTCAAGCAAATGAAATTCCTATCCATACAAATCTCGAAGCCGTTGCAGTAGCCGTAGATCTTCCCACAAAAATTAACATCTGCAATATATACATTCCATCCGATTCTACTTTACAAAAAGAAGACCTGATAGATCTGATATCCCAAATACCAAATCCTCGGTTGATTACCGGAGACTTCAACGGACATAACTTCATATGGGGATCCGAAACAAAGGATACAAGAGGAAACGTGATAGAAGAAGCTATAAGGGACTTAAATCTTATTCTCCTTAATGACGGGACGAAAACCAGATTCAACTCACAAAATGGTACAACGTCCGCCATCGACCTCACGCTCTCAAATCCCTCTCTCCTGCCCCACTTAACATGGGAAGTCGCACCTTACTTATACGATAGTGATCACTTTCCAATATGTATATTAGACAACAGACATACTCGCTCCGAAACAAAACCAGTACAGAAATGGAAACTTCATGAAGCCAATTGGGAACAATACACAACTATCACAGAAACAACACTAACCAATTTTAGCCACGAGGAAAACATTGATCATTCCATATCTAAATTCAACAACCTTATACTCTCAGCTGCAGAAAAGGCAGTAGGATTAACAAGCAACACTAAACATCACACACCAGTCCCGTGGTGGAATAAAGAATGTCACGAAGCTCTAAAAGCAAGCAAAAATGCCTTTAATCGATACAAAAGGTACAGAACTGATGAAAATTTAGCCCGATTTAAAGAGCTTAGGGCGAAAACAAGATTAATCTTCAAAAAAAAATCGGGAGTCTTCATGGGTAAACTATGTGCAAAGTATAAACAGTTCGGAAAACATTTCTACAGTTTGGAAAAAAATCAGATCGATATCGGGTGCCAGAACATATCAGAAAATTAACACTATTGAACAAAATGGTACAATTACTTCTAATCCAGACGAAATAGCGGCTATAATGGCGAAAACTTACAAAAAATACTCTAGTAATGCAAATTATGACGCAGAATTCGTGAGAAATAGAATAGCTAAAGAAGAAATTTCAATAGACCAAACCAAACAATCAGTTACCAACGAACCACTTTCTCTAGCTGAAGTAGATGAAGCTTTGAATAGTTTTAAAGATTCATGCCCAGGCCCCGATAACATACAAATGTCCTTTCTGCAGCACCTGGCAGACTCAGGTAAGAAAATATTGCTTGAAATACTCAACAAAATTTGGCAGACACAAGTATTTCCAGAACAGTGGACCCAAGCAACTTTAATACCAATTTTATAACCAGGAAAAAAGAAAATACTCGCAGAATCATACAGACCCATTGCACTAACATGCACTTTGTGTAAACTTATGGAAAAAGTGGTCAACAACCGACTATTATGGGAACTAGAACAACGGAAATTAATAATTCCTGAACAAAGCGGCTTTAGAAAACAGAGAAACACCATAGACAACTTAATTGACCTTGAAAGTGATATACATGAAGCCTTCGCGAATAAACAGAAATGTCTAGCTATATTTTTCGACATAAATAAAGCCTTCGATACTGCTTGCAGATACAATATACTAAACACATTAAAACAATGGGAAATGCTAGCATTTATAAAAAACTTCCTCCACAGAAGAACGTTTAGAGTTAGGGTAAATGGTATAACATCAAACGAAGAAACACATATAAATATTCTTAAAGTGCTTTCAAACAGAAGCTGGGGCTCAGACCAAAAGACATTACACCTTTTATACAAAAACCTTATAAGAACGAAAATAGATTATGGATCCATTGTGTATGCCTCTACCAAAAATCACATATTAAAAAACCTGGACACCATTCACAACAACGCTCTGAGAATTATATCAGGTGCGTTGCGAACCTCGCCAATTGAAAGCTTGTATGCTGAATTAAGTGAACCTTCACTATCACTCAGAAGACAGATGCAAACTCTTGCTTATTCTACTTCTATCCTAGGAAAAGTTGAACATCCAGTCTATGAAAATGTACATACTAGTAAATATCCCAACCTATTTCAGAAACAAAAAAGATCAGACCCACCTTTCTATGAGAGAGTACGGAAATACTCCTCTGACTTCCACATTGAAAATCCTCCAACATTCAGAAATAGTGTCATATCACCACCATGGCTACTCAATCATCCTTGTATAGATAAATCCCTGATCATTCATAAAAAAAATGAAACGCCCTCTGTCATCATAAAACTAGCTTTTTACACACAAATAAATCTGTATCAAGAATACTACCAAATGTATACTGATGCCTCAAAAACTTCAAATGGAGTAGGAGCTGCAGTTATTACTCCTGACACAAAATTAACTTTTAAACTTTCACCCCTCAGCACTGTATACACAGGAGAAATGTACGCACTATTACAAGCTGTAACACATGCCAAAAGTTTAAACTTCTCCAAATTTCTTATAATAACCGATTCCCTCAGTTCACTTGAGTCTATCAAAAAAATGTATGATATTCATCCTATATCTCTATCCATAAAAGCAACACTAGATGAGCTATATACAACTGACAAAGACGTACAATTTATGTGGATCCCATCCCACATCGGAATCCTGGGAAACGAAGAAGCAGACCAGCAAGCAAAAGAGGCCATTGAAAGTGATAGTGCAAAAACAGTGCAAGAAGTGACGATAAATGACATAAAAATCCATGTGAAGGAAAAAGTGCTTAGTGCGTGGCAGAGTCAGTGGCGGGAATCTAAAGTGAAGTTGCGTGAAATTAAAACCGAAGTGAAACCGTGGAAAATGATACCTCTGCCGTGCATTCGAAAAGCCTAGTAAGTCGAGTTACTAGGTTTTT
>CAJUYI010006297.1:0-14021 GCA_910591695.1 Galerucella pusilla
GATTACGGCATGGGTGCTCTGCCGCTAAACACGGCGTACCACAGAAACTTTTTTTTAACAAGATGCATTCACACGAGACACAGATAAGGAGTACGTGTCCGGCCACTGAATCGAAGTGTCTCTGCCTCACTAGTGTCCAGACACTGTGTCTGTGTACGGGCCACACGTAATACATGAACTTTAATTACTACGTCAGACGGGAAACGCGTTTCCAAGTGTTTACTTCAATGGTTGAATGAATATTTAAAAATATATTTGTGTTGGATTGAATCAGATACACGTGTACGACTAGTGTTTCGTTTGACACTTTTAGTGTTTTGAATCTTGATTCTAGTGGCCGGCCACAGAGTGTCTCGTCTGAAAGCGCTCTTAATGTATTTTTAGCCGCGCGGTTCTTTTCAGACACTAGTGGCCGGCCACAATGTGTCTGAAAGCGCTCTACGTGGAGGGTTTTTGGGTTTTTTCATCTGATAGATTTAGAAGCGGATAGTCTCATTGAAAGCGCCGCAAAAGGCTAATAAAAAATTATTGTACCTTCATTATATTTTCCATTGGGGGGGGCTCAACTCTCAACCCCCTCCCTTAAATACGCCTCTGTAAATATATATATCAATACCACGCATTTTCCTTATAATCAATTAGGATTTGATTTAGTGGTAACGTCATTGAATATACAATGGTACCGGCATCAAATCCATATAATCAAGTACGAAAATTTCATCGTTCGAAATTGTACCGTCTTGTTAGAACGGTGCTATAGTAAAGAGAATAAATGATGGCATTCATCACGCCTAATCATAGAGTCGACTCCTGGTTTTTGTTGTTACCATTCAAGAAGAGAAGCAGCAGCAGAAGAAGAAGAAGAAGAGATGTTGAATACATTAGTAGGTGGTACGGGGTAAAAGACAACTGCACTAATTTCACGATGATGAAATACCGCAATTAGGTTGATTATTTATTGGCTTTGTCGTTAGCCGATAAAATAGAAGCTTCTAATATTCTTAGTTATACGGAGTGTCTCAAGAGTTTGATGAAAAAACTGACTATGGTAGGTTAGGTGTGTGGTGAGTCAGTGGCGGATTAGGCTTATTGCCGCCCTAGGCCCTGTCTGATACGCCGCCAATTCAATTGTTTCTTTTTAATAACGTTATTCGATAACTAGACTATAATTGATTTAATCAAAATATGAATAATGCACCCTCAAATTGAAGTCAATAAAAAAATGAAGTATTGTATAGTCCATGGAAAAATTTTAATAAATTCAAAAAAAAACAGCCAATTTAAAAATAAATATTTGGTATATTTCTTCGGCTCTTAAATTGTAACGTTCTGAAAATTTTGCCGCCCCCCAAATCGTGCCGCCCTAGGCCCGGGCCTCACGGGCCTATTCGTTAATCCATCACTGTGGTGAGTGGGACTTCGGAATGATCTCTAGGAAAATTTGTTTTGAGGATTTTACTGCACGTCAAAAATTGCAATTGTTATTAACAAAATAAGATGAAAAAAAGAGGTATTTAAGTTTTTGTTAATAACTCGTGAACAATTAATATTTAAGATATTTGGAAAAAAAGGTGCTTAAAGAGCCGCGCGTTCTTTTTAGACACTAGCGGCCGGCCACAAACTGTCTCGTCTGAAAGCGCTCTAATGTATTTTTACTTGCGCGATTCTTTTCAGACACTAGTAGCCGGCCACTATAGATACGTGACTGGTTATTCATTAGGAACTGTATACTTTGGCAAGTTTATTTGAAGCCGTGAAAGGAATGCAGTCAAAAACATTCGATATTGCCACGTTTAACTATGAAAAAGCTAAAGTGCTGAGTATGTAGTGATAATAATTAGAAAATGGACTTTTTATTATTAATAGTATCAACAGTATGATTAAACGTTAATTCTTCAATGTGCTTGTTTCCTTGGATTTCTTCTATTAAAATTTTTTTGTCAATTTATTAATATTAAAAGATAAGCACTTTTCCAAATTTGTTACGGGCTTCTTCAAGCTCTGACAGCGTTGTACGAAAACCATAATTACCACACCCCCCGAATTACATAATTGGTGATTTTTATCGAAAAGCCTGACCAGGTGACTTCTTATTGGCAAGCGCGTGCGTGTGTTCTTCCCTCTCACTTCGTCAATTGGCTGATATTGATTTATCCAGTGGCGTTGGTATTGTCAGTGACCTTTGTATTTTCAATTTTACTTGGTAAAACAGGTACCGTACGCCATTGTACCGATTCTCCGTAGCTTCAGATAAACTTGCCAAACTATCTCGTTTTAAGGCTCCTATTTGGGACTTTCTAACCGCCCTATCTGTCTGGTTTTGTTGTTTCAAAGTTGAGACGTTTTCAAGTTTGAGGTATGTTGTTTGCTTTTGTATTTTCAAGAATTTTATATCAATTATTGTTTCCACTTTGTTCAGTCAGTTGTGATTTAAAATTTAAATTGTTTTTAATATTACCAAGACCTAAACAAAGACCCACAATGGTAAAAATCAGGACAGCAAAATAGTTATTTATGATACAAGTGCGTGAAGTTATACTTTTGCGCACGAGTTGCGAAAATGCAAGGCACGAGCATAGCGAGTGCTTTTTTCGCAACGAGTGCGCAACAGTACTTTACGCACAAGTGTCATACAAAACTTTATCTACGACCACATGAAGAAAAAATAAAAAAATGTGCTCTGAAGGGATTAAAAAACATAAAAATAAGTTTTCCATACGCAAATAAACTGCTCCAAAAAATTAACGCACCATTAACAAATTTGTAATTATTTTATTTACAAAATTTAATTAAAAATCAAACATTATATTTCTATAGACCTTATTAAATTGTTAACAAAAGAATCATTTTCTAAAAATGTAACCCTAAAATTTAGCATAGCAAAACTAACACAAAAGAAAAAAGAACCAAAAACGGAAATTTTAATTCTTTAAAGAAAGATTTTTTAGAGTCTTAATATCGGGTATTTCCACCTCTGCTTCTAATCGTGGCCTGGCATCGGCGATTCATGCTTAAAATAAGATTTCGAATACTGTTTTGATCCAGTTCATTCCATATTTCAACCAGAAGTCGCCCCACATCTTCCAAGTTGTTAGGCTGGTTGGGATGAGCTCGTAATTGCCTTCCGAGTATATCCCAAAGATGCTCTATTGGATTAAGGTCGGGACTTCGGGCAGGCCAAATCATAGTTTCAATGCCAACTTCCAATAAATAATCTCTTACTATTCGGGCTGTGTGAGGTCGAGCATTATCTTGCATTATTAATAAAAAATGTTCACCGATATGAGGGGCAAACGGCACAACATGTTCCTCAAGAATATCCAATATGTAACGTTCAGCATTAAGATTTCCATTATTTAGCACCACCAAGTCCGTACGACCCGTTAACGAAATTCCACCCCATACCATAACCGAGCCTCCGCCGAATAAGGTGGTATTCGCTATATTGCATTGTGCATATCGTTCTGTTGGCCTTCTAAAAACACGAACACGTCTATCGCAAGTATGCAGACAAAATCTGGACTCATCTGTCCAAAGAACTCTTTCCCAGTCAGCTTCCCCCCAGTTGACATGCTCTCTGGCAAAGTTTAACCGGGCTCTACAATGATCTACGGTTAGTGCTGGCCCTCGAGCGGCAATGCGAGGTCTCAAATTATCTTGTCGAAGACGTTGTCGGACGGTTTCCAAGCTTACTCGAATCCCATGTGCGTTTTGAAGCTGAGATTGTAACATTCTTGTTGTTACGAATCGTTGTCTTAAAGCGGAAAGCCTTAAAAAACGATCTTGGCCGGGGGTCGAGATACGATGTCTGCCTTGGCCAGCTCTTCTAATGTGCTCACCAGTCTCGCTGTATCGTTCAACCATACGCGATATTGTTGTATGGGAGACATTAAATCTCTCACCTATACGGCGATAACTCCAACCTTCTTCGTGCAATACAATGACTTGTGCACATTCATTAGGCGTCAAATTTCTGGCTTCACGTTGCATGTTAACAATTTAACCAGAAGAATATCACAAGACTTAAAAATTCAAATGTAGCAGCTAAAAATCAAACGACTAATGGCCTATTTATCTTACAAGCAATTATAGGAATTCAGAAAAAAACTCAATAACACAACAAACACAGTGAAGATAATTTTAGTATGTCGTTAAAATAAATAATATTTAATGCTCTTCCAAAATTTTATGAAATATTTTACAGTTTGTTCAAAATGGCAAAAAAGTTCAGAAAATATTAAGTGGTGCGTTAATTTCTTGGAGCAGTGTATATACACAACGAATTATAATTTCAGGTAGTGTGCAATCCGAAAAAATGCATTCTTCTCGAGGTTCTTCCATTTAAAATAAGTGTAATTAAAATTTTAAATATAACAGAAAATATTTTTCACTATGTCTGACACTTCTGTCAAATTTACTGACAGCACAAAAGTTTATACAACAAACGACTAAATTCAAGACAACTAGATACTCATTACGTAGCTAAAAAAATAGTGTTAAAATGAAAACCCCATTTAAAAAGCATTGGTCATTTACGCACGCTTTTTAACTTATGTATAATGTATGATTTCACACATTTTTTTTGGTTCGTAAATGCCTAATTTTAAAGGTGGTCGTAGATAAAATTATATTATTAGATCATTAAAAATAAATGTATGGGTGATTATGACTTTTAATTTGTGCTGTTAATGAGATACAGCGACGTCGATTGATAATTTTAGAAAAATCGATTGGTAGAATCCTTGTCAAATGTTTTTTTTTTGGTAATATTTCTATGTTATATTTATCTGGTGACTAATTTTCGAAATATGCTTGACTTTATTCATCAAACCGCTATTAATTTACATAAAATATCATTAAAATCGATGACCTTTCTGTAGAAAAAAAAAATTGGGAATGTTATCGTGTTGATTAGTTTTCGGCAAATGTATCTTTAATCTGAATTGATTTATATATTAGGTAATTAATTGGAGTGAAATCTCAATAAAAAACAAATTGATATACAAAATTGAATAAAAAGTATGTAAGTGCTCTTTTCTCTCTTAAATATTTCAACTAAAAAGTATAAGAATATTTTTTTCCCGAAGACGCATCACAAGTTATTATTTAAATTTTCTTAGGTGGGGTAGGAAAGGCATGAAGTACGTTTTGGGTATGTCGTTTATCTGCTATTTTGACTATTATAGCTAACCTTAAATTTGATAAATAAAATCATCAGGATCGTATTGAGCCAAATTCGAAAAGGCTATGAAATTAGTAACAACGAACATTAACAAGACAAGAAGGGTCACTCTCCGTCGGAACTTTCATGTCCAGCTTACACAAGCGCGCCGACAAATTCCTGGAGCCGTACATGTGCTCGTGCGTATACGAGGTTCATGCAAACCGCTAGCGATTAAAACGAATAAACGTTCATTTACTAGGGTGATTTAAAAACATCTAGCAATAATTGTTATTGTAACCTATTCCGCTTAGTGGGAATTAAAATAAAAAAAGGAATATCGTCAGGATATTTAATTGGTGAATCAAAACATAATTATAAAAAGAACTGGTATCTAGCAAAAATGAAAGTTACATCAAAAAGTAATAATGTAGTAAGCTACAGATGAGACTAATAGGTATAAAAATTAACAATAAAATGTTTGCAAATGCCAACTTAAAGAGGTATTCTAATATGAAATGTATACAGGTCATTACAGGTTGTTTCAAATCCGAGGCCATCAAAGAGTACCAATTAACCTAACAGTAAAATACGGGTACTGGGAAAAATAATTATCGCGATTCGAAAATTGTGAGAATCAATACACGAACCATCCAAAACCAAAGGCGTTTAACCAAATAAGTTAAAATCTATGAATTTTGAAAGTCTTTCATATTGAATATGCCGGTTTTCAAAGACGTTTTAAGATATTCAATTTTATGTTAGGTTTCATTGATTGTTTCGAAGAATATATATTTTTTATATCCCGGTTCGCAAATTTAATTGTAAAATAAATCCGCAACCTAATATATAGGTTTAAAAAATATTTATGAGGAAACTCTTTACAAGGATGTGTAAACAGTAAATTTTCGTATAATTTTCTAAGAGTCGCTCCAACGTTCTCGTGACAACTATTTTATTAAAATTTTCAACAAAGATTATTTCTAGTTGTTTAACATATTCTACAATATTACTAGCAGGTACAGTCAGACCTCCATAGTTTTTAGAAGTCGAATATGCTTTATGCTCTAAAAATACAGCCGCTTCTTTTGGTAATGTCTTTTCATCATTATACTTTGTGCAAGCACTACAAGAGTGTTGCAGCAAACATTTCCTTAATAGATAGCCAGAAATGTAAACTATAGCATTGCCATCCGTACTTGAAAGATTTCTATAGTGAAAACTGTTAAAGGTATATCGATATTTTTATATTCTTTTAGCATATCAAGAGTTACATTGAGCAAAACTGTAATCATATCTTTAATACAATTGGCACTTTCAACCTCATTAAAATATTTTAGAGAAAATAATTTCTTGAATGCCCCACAAAATTGAATTGGGGTTGGATTTATCGAGTTTCCGCAACAATTTTTACCAGATCAAAAAAATTTTCAATGCAATCCTTAATGAGGTTCCTTGTTAAAAGAAATGAATAATTCCCGCATTTTAAGGTTTCCCATAGAGACAGAGCAGAAGTAATAGTAATTTTCCAGCCATTTATATGCATAGTATTGTTTATACATTTTTCCATCATTCTGTTTGCTGAACCAAACACAAAACACTAAGTACGTAAATGTTTATTTAATTTCTAAAGAAAAATTCGCTCACTCAAAAAGACAACTGTTATATTTCTTTATATATCCCTACGACGGACAACCTGTTTATGCATATCGCGCGTAGGAGACTTACGGTGCTCTATACACAGTAGCATCCGATATTCGAGCGAGATAGGCATAACGAGGGGAGGAGCTTAGAGTGATCCTTCTTGTCTTCTTAATGTTCGTTGTTAGTAACTACCTGCTTCTTTTTCTAACTGAAATTACTTGAGAACTTCCAAAATGCTGATGTTTTCTTGCATCTAGGCATATTTTTGTATCATTCAAATAAATATTACAATAAGATTAATATTCACTTTTCATGAATAATAATTTACCGTAAACAACAAAGTACAGACCAGACTCTCATTGAGACATTAAAAAAAGACGTAAGACACATTGCAGCTACGAAAGATATGTCTGCATCCTATTTTGAACTGTGTAATTTCTCTCGATTGATAGGTCGCGCTTGAGCGTAATCTAAACATCAACTAATCAAATTTTTTAAGTCAAAGATTAGGGTTAACGTTTGTAACACATTTAAACGGTTTATTATTGTGATATTTTGATTAGGATTAATCCTTTTTTCCATTTCTTTCAACGTACTGTGTTAGATGGACATTAACAATTCATGACGCGCATCAATAAGGTTATTATATGAACTCCAAGAAATTGTTTGCAGTTCCAGATTGTTTTAGACTCAAAAACTGTAGACTTCAGAGCCTTCAAATATCAGACGCAATGAATTGAGGCTTTTTGGGGAACTCTTTATTAACTCTAAATATATTGGGATGCTTCAACCACAAGGGACGGTTTCATAATAAATTTTAAAGGTGACCTTAAACCGAAAAGTGGAAGAAAGGTTAGTACTACTTCTGAGGCTGTACCGAAGTATTCTACCCATTCTTTTGCATAATAGGGAAGCTCTAATTGCCACACCTAAATTCTACAAACAATTTTGAAAAAAAAAATCTCCTTTTTAAAATATAGACAATTTTATTTCGCTAGGTGTTGAGAATTTCAAAATTCTATTTTTATTTCGCTAGGTGTTAAAAATTTTCAAATTCTCTTCGCTTTTATTAAAATGCAATTTTCAAACAATCCTATAATATGGAATGTTTTAAAAGCTTTTCAAGATGCCGTGCAATTTGTGCATCGCGCTCTATTTACTTAATCAAGACAACCGTGCAATTATCTTAAGCGGATCTAAGGAATTAAATGCCTCAATTATATTAATAAATTTTATTATTTTCACTGAGCTATTCATTTATGCTTCAACGTACTTTCTGATTTATCTAGGACAATATTAAAGCCATCATTAAAGCTGGAAGAATGATAAATGTCATTTTTTTTAGTGTGTGCTACGCGTAATAAGGGAGCAGATCAACTGCACTGGATTTTCTATTTAGTTTTGTTTTACTTGAGAACTGAACTTTGACGTTTCACGTTATTTTTTCAATCAATTTGAACGTCAGTTTTATTTGGTAGGCGAAAAACAGTTGTTTGTGTGCATAATTTGCTATTTTCGGCTCATAAGTAAAAAAAATTAAATTTTTGAAGGGGGGCTCCTGCTCCTAATTGCAAAAAATTAAATTTTGGGGGGTTTTCTGCTTCTAAAATTATTGAATTTCAATGAGTTTTCGGCAACTAATTAAAAAAAATTAAATTTTGGGGGGGTTTTCTGCTCCTAATCAAATAAATCAAATTTTGGGGGTCTTTATGGAATAAAAAAAATTACAAGGTTGTGTTTTTGTAAATAGCTTTATTAAAAAAAATATTGCACAAAATGAGATACTTGTAAAGTCATAGTCACAACTAGGTTGAATGTTGAAATTAAAAAAAAATATATATTAAATCCTATAAAATTTTAAAATTCAATTTCAATTCAAAATAAATCGGAGGATATGCCTGTTGTAGAGGTCACGAACATTTTTAAATAAAATAAATAATAGCCCCAAGCAAACATACAATAATATAAAAATATATTTTCACAATTATATAAAATTCCATTATATACAGTTTTAAACAAAAGAAACATTTATAATAATCAACAGCCATAATATAGTAAGAATGCGTTGTATACAGGTTGTCCTCAATTATTTCCAACAAGATAAAAGGATTAAAATGAACATTTTCATCCTTTTTAAATAATTTTACGATCTGAATTGTAATATTTATCTTGTTAAATTTAATTCAGAACATTCTATATTTTTAATACTGAGATAGGCAGTACCCGAAATCAATAAACAATGTGTAATAATGAAAAAATATACGAAAAAATTATAAATAAATTTTCATCATTTATTATTTTATATATTTTATATAAAATGAAGTAAAATTCACTGTAATAAGTTATATAATACGATATATTATTGTAAATATGAATAATTTGTTTATATATATATATTTTATTTTCAGTGTGACTACATATATTAAGACATTTGACAAACTTTAAATTTCGGTAGTATAAAAAGATCACAAAAAGTTTTTTATTCAAAATTGTTGGTTGGCAGCCCCCCTACTTGAAACGTACTCCAATAACACACATATAAAAACGAACGAACTTTATAAACAAAAAAAATAAGCTCACCAAATGTCTATTAAAAATTTGAGTCCCACTGCTACAATGAAATTTAAAAAAAAAACATATTAAATGTGTTCTATTTTATAATTTTAATATTTTCAATGTAAAAAGCATGATAATCCAATAAATACGAAAATAAATATTTTTAAATAATAACAAATATATGTAAAAGTTTATTGTTGTAAAATACTGCCTTTGTACGTTTGTGAAGTTAGTGTAGTGTAGTTCTAGTTATATCAATACTGTCTGCTAACTTCACATACGTTGCTTTAAATTGTTTTTTATATGATTGCACATTCTCCTGTCCCCTTATAAATAAAATTAAATAAATACATTAAAAAAATATTGCACTTGAAAATACAAAAAAATATATCCGAAATTTACTATTACCAAGAAAGGAGCAAACTGTGTTATACTTTATTTAAACAATTGTTTTTTTAAACATTAATTATGATGAAATAATAACTGATAGATAAATTATTTTCATTAACACCTATTTAAATCAAGAAAGTTACTTGAATACTGGTAATATTAATTTAAATATAACAAATAACATTTGTGTCACTTGAAAATTGTGTCTTTTATCATTTAAAGAATTATAAGGTTAACTGATTTTTTTCTTCTCCACGCTTCGTGTCATTTTATGTATAAAAATAAATAGTTTAAGAACCCAACTGCTAGATATAATGGAAAATTGAATTAAAATTATTTTCAGTTATGGGATTCTGATTCTAATGCGATGCTATATTTCCCACGGAATATTTTGTTATTAATTTACTAAAATACAAATTTATTTAGAAAATGTATTCTATGATTGAATGAACTCATAGCATTATCACAATCAAAATACGGTAGCAGCGGGTAGGAAAAATATATTTACATGACTACTTCACTAGAGTAAATTGATAACTGACAAAATTTGAAGGTTTTGAACTGGCAATTTTTTGTCTTGTCACGGCAATTTTTTGACGTTTAATATATCAAATCTATGTGTATAAAATTCTATCACTCTGTGATAAAATTCAATATAAAATCTTTGTTAGGGCCGGTTTCATAATTCGATAGTTAAAGTGCCTTTAGTAAAAGTAGACTTTATCTTAAAGTATCCTTTAAGACGACTTTAAAATAATTGCGTTTCATAATGAAAGTAGCACCTTCTTTTAATAAAAGTAGCATTTAGCTAAGTTGGCAGCCCTGAAATTTGTTTTTCGATACCTTAGACACTATTTAATTTAGTTATCTAACCTAAAATTATTGCTTTGGCGGTTTGTTGTTGTTGACAATATTGTTATATTGAATATTTACTGAATAATGGAGGCAAATATAAAACGTACAACAAACTTTACAAAGGAAGAGGAATTGTCTCTCCTACAAAGCATAGAAAAACACAAACATGTAATAGAATGTAAAACGAAACGACGAATAAAATCAGCAGTGTTGAAACCGAATTAGAGGTTCAATGTTTTGTAAAAAGTTACGAACAGTAGGTTTTGATAACCGAAAACGATTTAAAAAGTCAGCATCATCATATCTTTCAAAGTGACTCTTTCTCTTTGAATAATTTTTTATTCTTCTCAAATAAATCTCTTCGTCATCGAGTGATGAACTAGAGCTGGAAGAACTATCAAGCATGTTCATCATTTTTTCGTGAAGTATTCAGCCTCGTTGTCAAAAAATATGGAGAAAACTAGGTTATGTCTGCTTTAAAGCCACTTTATCTTCGGTAAAGTTTAGAAATTCGCACTTTAAGTTAAAGGAAACTTTAGGCACTACTTTATCTTGAAGTACGATTATGGGACTACTTTTTCAACTTTAAGCCAACTTTAATATTTAAAGGCACTTTAAGTTGATTATGAAACTGGGCCTTAGTTGTTTATTTATTTATTTAACTGTCTAAAAATTATTAAAACTGTTTCAAAAATTTAAATAAGTATTATTAACATGAATAATACAAGATTTGGAAATAATTCAATAACTGAAATAGAGAGTACAATTAAGCAAAGTATACCGCGAAATAAATTGAAAACAAAAAAGTCTGCGTGGGAACAGTTTAGAATGTTTCTGGACGCACGTAATTATACGTTAAAAAAGGATACTTCTGAACAAGTTATAGCAAAAATTCTTGAAGATTATGGTTTTGAAAAAAAGAGATGGAACTGATTATACTGAAGCTAGTGAGAAAACACTTTGGAATACGACTGCTCAAATGGTTCAGGAAAAATATTTTATAGAATTTAACATCAAAATTGATCCATTTAAAGATATTACCTATAAATTTGCTAGATTGGCCAGGGATACAAAACGTAAAAAGCTTCAGACTGAACCTGAAACCAGAAAAAGAAGTTCTAACGCGTTTACCAAAGAAGAATTAATGGAAATGGTAGAAAGCTATTCTGAAGATAATCCTGATGGGTTACAAAAAAAGTTTTTTCATTTATGTTCGTTCGAATTAGCAAGGCGTGGAAATGAAGCTGCTAATTGTGATATTAATTACTTTAAAAAAGAATATGATAATAAAGGTAATTTTACTGGCAGGGTAGAATATAATCTTCTCCAAAACGACACAAGGAGGATCAAAAGCTTTATCTGGCAGTAAGTGGCTGGTAAGGAATAATGCTAACAACAATTTGTGTCCCGTTCGTTTATTTTTAAAAATTATTGAAAAAAGAGAATCCAATCCTTATCTAGCAACAACAATATTATTTTTAACAGTACATCCAAATTGGGAGAAAGGAATATGGTACAAAACTTCACCATTGGGAATTGATACAATTTCAAAGTGGACGAAAATATCGGCAGAATCAATTGGTATAGACACAAAAAAAATAAAAATAACCAATCATTCACATAGAGCTTCTGCAATATCTGCATTAGCAAAAGAAGGAGTTGGTGAACAAGAAGTAATTAAGCTTACAGGACATTCTTCTGCCCATTCTTTGGAACCATATTTACAATTAAATGAAGAACACCATTTCCAACTTATAGAGAACCTTCGAGAAAATAAAAATAAAGAAAAGGAATCCTCAGTTTCTAACTTAAATTCATCACAGGTTATGATGCAAAACAATCCCCAAAATAATACTACAACGTACAGTTATAATAATTGTACTTTTTACATAAATAAGTAATTTTTTTTCACAATGTTATTATTTTTTTGGCTTTGAATAATTGAAGTTTGCATTAAATAAAACGTTTAAGCATATGATTTTTTAGTTTTTCTCTCGTGAAATAGTCATGTCGAATACCACTCAATTAAAAATTTTATAAGGTAAAATTTTTCTCTTGTATTCAAGTTTGTTGCTTTTAGGTAATACAAAACCACTCGCCTGACGGCTCGTGGTTTTGTTAAAAATGTCATTCGCAAAATTGCTAAGCAGCAAACTTTCATGACAATCGAAAAATGTTGCCGACAAAATTTTCACTCTCGTGGTATTATATATGAAAAATTGTGAAATTAGCTTAGACTTTACACTCGAGGTGGAGATGCTAACTGCTTTAAGATCATTATTAATTCTTGATACAAGAGTTGATTTTTAAGTATTGCCAGTTCATGAATTTTCAACGAAACAGATTAAATTATCAGTGCTTGAATCTCATTACAACATTCCAATGTTTTTTTTTATTTAAATTTATGAATATTAATTTTTATTCCATTCCTTAAAAGTGCAAAATTAGAAAACTGTTTATTTAATTAATTAAATAAGAAATATATCACAAGTAACATAAGGAAGATATTAAAATTATGGATAAATAGCACTGCACTTAAAAAAAGTTTAATTATCCTGAAAAATGTTTACTTTTGCTCTATTCTTGTTAATAAACAAATTTTTCTATAAAATACAGTGTGACCCATTTTTTTTGGAAGCATCCCTCTAAAATCTGCATTTCTCAACCGATTTTGTTTTAAATTTTTTCGTTAGATTCAGTATTAAAAACAGTATTTTGGCACACATTTTCATAGCTTCATCACTATTTTCAAGGCCCTCTATGTTAATTTTCCTTTGTCAAAAAAGACAAAAGTACATTAGGCGTATTTTTTTTTCAAATATAACTATATCACTGGATTAAAAATCATTACAAATGTGAACTACCAGAATTTTATAAAAAGTTATTACAACATGAATTTGGAAAAAGTGGTATTCTCATTATTACGTAGAATGTAGACAAATTTAAAAAATGGCAACATGGTAAACAAAAACAAGGACTCAAACATATTGCACAGTGAAAATTCGAAGCCGATAACTTAACCCTTTCTGGAGTTATAGCTTCTGAAAGTAATGTAAAATTGTGTTTAGTAATTTGGATTGTTGGCGAAGTAATCATTAAAATTTCTTGCCTGCAATTTTTTTTAAATACGTTTGGTCACTGCTCCAGTCTCAATAAATACTTTTTTCTAATTTTGACATATAAAGTGACACTTTTTAAAACTGATTGACATTATGAAACGTCTTACTTTTTGTAACTAGTTGCATAAAGTAAAATTTTATGCAATTGGTGACGAAAAATGTATTTCAAAATTAGTGACAAAAAGAATTATTCTATTCATTAAACTGTTATAATACAAGTTAAAAACATAAATTATAAATTAGTTAATTACACAATTATTGCAATTATTCAAATTAATTCCCGACGACATATTTTT